>JBAMDN010000206.1:0-53681 GCA_037074945.1 Tetracladium marchalianum
GATGAAATGAGCTATGGATAACAAATGTTGAGTGGTAGAAGAAGAGTATGGGAGCAGAAGAGCCAGATTTTCACAAAGTAAAACCTCGTATTTAACAGAGGCAAGAATCAGGAAGGTCGCTCTTTCCAATTGCCATCGTAAGTACGGAACACTAAATTGCCATGGAATCTTCCGTCACTTGACAGAAGTATAATTGGATAACAAAGCGAAGTTTAAATATCAACAACCACTTGACTGCTCTTCACCAGAGAATAGGCACTGAACCTCAAGCTCTGTTACAATATAGACTCTAGTTCGTGGTTTTTCAATCCTCGTACCTAACACCCTTCTCGCTGACATCTGGGTATACCTCGAATCGCCTCTGGGTGGTAATTGGAATGCCTTTCCTTGTTTCTTCAATCTTTGCACCATATTAGATCCGCAAACACGGTCTCCTCACTCTCTCCAGCCTCGACCATCACGCTTGCCATTGGATCACAAACCAAGCTGTGGCCCCATGCATGGTAATTGGCGTTTACGTCCCTCGCAGGACTGCAGAGTGCGACGTAGACTTGATTGTCCATTGCTCTGGCCTGGCCTTGCAGCTTCCAGTGCAATGGACCCGTGGTGGTGTTGAAAGCTCCCGGGTATATCAAGGCAAAACATCCCTTTCTGGCTGCGACCATAGCTAATTCGGGGAATCTGATATCGTAACAAATAGCCAACTGCGATCTTTCCATACTCCGGCAAATCTAGGATTGTGACTTTGTTTCCGGGAGATAAGACGTCGGACTCCTTGAACTTAATCTTTCCAGGTATGTCAATATCAAACAAATGCACTTTGCGATGTGTAGCTAACAGCTTGCCATCTGGGCCGAATGTGAGAGATGTGTTGTAGTACTTCTTCGTCTCGGTATCCAACTCCGGTATACTGCCACCAACCAAATACGCCTTTGCTTCGGCGGCCATTGCAGACAGAGCGTGAAAGGAGGGCGATTGTTCTTGCGTTGGTGGAGAAGGGAGGAGGGTTTCGGCATATGAGGGAAAATAATCACATCCGTACGGACTGTTGAAGCATTCGGGAAGGACGATGATATTGGCTCCAGCCGAGGCAGCGGACACGACCTTCTCGCGTGCATTCTCCAGGTTCTTCGCCTTATCTGCGCCTGTTCGTGGGGATGGTCAATAACTGTTCGAGAACTATGGTGGAGGGGTTGGTTTGACTGACCACTTGCGAGTTGAACGAGGGCCAGCTTGGCTGGCTTCTTCAAGAGATTCGACATGTTTGCGATTGTTCTTCGGGAATATGCAGATTGATAATGTGGACGGAAGAGAAGCTGGATTGTACGTGTAGTCTTCAACATTATTATAGACCTTCTGTCGCCGAGATGGGGGGGTGGAGAGTGGGATACAGTACTGTAGCAAGGCGAGCTACCTTTCGGCGATGGGAGCTCCTCCGCCAGCCTCAACATGCCACAAGCGAAGGAAAGAATCCATTCGAAGACAACGCAAACAATGCAACGGAGCCAAACTCCTCAGCGGAATCAACGATTTGCTTCTTGTCGGCCATATCCCGAAGATTACTTCGTCATATGCGAAAATGCATCCTGAGATACACTCTCCATTATGCTCCCAGGTCCCGCCTGTTCCCGCTTTCGTGTTCCGCTCGCGTAGAGTCTTTACATTTTCGGACTTCCATCGGCGAAAGTGGCCGACAACCGCGATGAAGCGCAGGAGTATATCTTCAACATCAGTTGACAGTATTTGGCAAAGTTCACCTCGGTTTTTCATTTCTGTTCAGTGGTGCAAGTCTTACAGCACTTCCCATGGACATTCTCATCTCCACCCATCGTATTCCGTCCCAGATTGGTCGTTTCAAAGATTCAAGGTTAAATGTGCCACCGCGGCACAAGCATCTTGGATGCCATTCGCGCGACAGCTCGTGTAAATGATTGGTTCCTTCGTTCATTTCCACAAGGATTTGTGACAATGATCCGATCCCTTTCTGAGGCTGGCGTTGATCTTGCGAAGTGGTTCATCTTCCAATTTCGAGTGTTTTATTGAGAAGCCTCCCTTCTCCATGTTTCCTCATCGCGCGCCGTGAATAGCGTTTACGCGTTTCTTGTCCTCTCGCAGTCATGACTGTCGCTCAATTGTTACTGGCATGGACTCTCGCCAGTTTACGAATAGGTGCCTTTGCGATTCCTGATATTTACATTGATGGTCACAAATTCCGCGTTCGAGATGCCGACAATACTCAATTCTTCATCAAAGGTAAGTCCGGAAGCGTCTCAGCTCTTCATCGTCTTTCAATCCCAAAGTCTAATGTTTACACACAGGTGTTGCCTATAACCCTGGAGGCAGCTCCCAAGTACTGGACCCTCTTGCAAATGAAGCACAATGTAAAACCGATGTGAGTGTAGCCTACCCGTCGTCAGAATCACTTTTTAACGAGATGTCAGAGTGAGCTCATGAAATCTTTGGGAGTGAATACGGTTCGTGTATACACTGTGGATGCTACTAAAAACCATGATGGATGCATGAATGCTTTTGCGGATGCAGGAATCTACGTGATCGTTGGTCTGGGCAGTCCAACTAAGTCTGTCAATCGAGTAGGCGTTTCCATCTTCATTATTGGCAAACCTGCTCACACACTTTCAGGTCGATCCGAAGTGGACATCAGATCTGTAGTAAGTACTTGGAAGCACACGCTTCTTCGTTCCATTATGCCACCTCATGATTTGAGGAGAGGGGATGAGTTCATGGATAAATGGCTAAGTCCAAACCCCAGCGAATCCTTTTCGGCCGTCATTGATGCATTTGCACCATACGACAATTTACTTGCATTTCACAGCGCCAATGAAGTCGTCAACTCCTTAGACACTTTAGATGCCGCACCCGTCATCAAAGCTCTTACGCAAGATCTGAAAAACTACATCTTCAGCAGAAAGCACAGACAAATCCCAATTGGATACAATGGAGCTGATGAACCATCCATTCGACAACGTTTAGCAGAATACTTGGTCTGTGGCAGCTCAAATGCCACAATGGACTTTGTGAGCTATAACAACTACGCGTGGTGTGGAGACTCTTCTTTTCAGTTATCGGGATATGACGATTTGCTCAAACAGAGTGACAATTTCCAAATTCCTGTCTTCTTTGGCGAAGTAAGTCTTGTCCATCATACCTTTACATGGATCATGCTACTGACTACCTTAAAGACTGGCTGTAACACACCCAGTCGAAAATTTACAGATCAAGCCGTTCTTCTCGGCCCTCAAATGAATGGTCGTTTCAGCGGCTCCATCATCTACGAATGGACTCAAGAAGTAAGCAACTATGGACTCGTCACGTATAGAAACTCTATAGCAACTGGAACTGTCACCAGAGCAGCGACGCCTGTCCCTCTCGGACCTGAATACACCTTGTTGAAGTCTCAGTGGGCGACACTCACTGCAGATGGTTCGGCATCGACATGGACTTACCCCGGTGATCCGCGTACTGCAATGGCCTGCCCAACCTCTTTGTCTGGCTCGTCAGCCTGGAATCTTGACCCATCGGTATCACTTCCTACTTTGGGTGTGAAAGCATTTGGTGGTCGAGCCGAGGTGACAAGAACAGCGAGTTTGGGTCTACCTACACTTTCCAAGAGTTCGACATCAGGTACGATTTCTGGTTCTGCTCGCCCTGCTGAAACTGGTGGGGATGCAGCTGGGGCGCAAATTAGTAGCAGTCAGAGCAGTGTACCTGGTGGCGCGAGCAATCCAGGAAGTAGTGGCGGCGGTTCAGGAAAGACAATTGGCATCGGTGTCGGTGTAGGTGTAGTAGCACTTGCTTTGCTCGCTATTCTAGTATGGTTTCTCATGCGCAGACGAAGGCAAAGGAAGTTGATGGTGAACCCCAACGAACCCGCTGGATTAGAAGTTCGCGATGTAAACACCTTCCCCGATAAACCAGAGATGGACGCTTTCTCAGCTGGAGTCGTCGGTATTGGATCCCACGAGATGAAAGAAAAGGAGGCTTTAGAATTGGACGGAAATGGTAGAACCACTGATAAATTGCCACACCTTCCCGTCTCCGAGCTTCCCAATAACGAAACACCAATCGAAGCCGGCGCCGGAGTAATTGGTCGTAAACCACTCGACAAACCCCAAGATAATTCCCCCTCCCCAACTTCGCTTTCCAACATGAACTCCTCAAACACACCCTGGATGGACGAAGGGAGGGCGCAATTCGCGCCCATCACGACAGCGAAGGAACTTGAGGGAGCAAAAGAGAAGAAGGCAAAGTTGGGCGCGGCAGCGACCGCGTTGGCGCACGCTCAGGTGAGTAGTTCGGATGACGCGAGGGAGATTGAGAGGTTGGAGGAGGAGGAAAGGAGGTTGGATAGGGAGATTGTCGAGAGTGAGAGGTTGAGGAACTTGCAGATTGAGAGGAACAGGGTGAGGAGGGAGTTAGAGGAGAGGAGGAAATTGAATCAGAGTGGTGGTGGTGTGGTGGCGGGGTGAGTGGCTGAAATTGGGCTGGAGGATGAGATTGGAGAAGATGCGAAGATTATGGGATGGATGGTATAAGTTGGGATGGAAGAGGTAGAATGGAGCATGGAGCGGGCTTGGACTGAGGTCGACAACGGAGAGTAGACCGAGGATGACCAGCTCATATACGGAGACGCCGAGATTCGATGTTGTACGTTGTCCATAATTTGGTCCAATGAGTTCCATGCACAGGGTCGTAGAGTGGTTGCAGAGGAAGTGTGGTTGATAGATGGGGCAGATATGAAGGAAGGACGAACACGATACCCATTTGCAGGCAGCCAGTAAGATGCATTCATTTCAGTTACTAGAGTGCTTTTTCAGTGTGTGACAAAGCTTTATTCCAACCCTTTATCACAGAGCGTTTATCGATCATCTTTGTTTCTCTCAGATTTGTGATTGTCTTTCGGGCTTTTCGTTCGAATTTTTCATCGTTTTCTTGCTTCCTCTTTGTCCACAAACCATATATGCAACTTTGATTCTAATCAACTCTTGTCTTACGGTAAGTTTTCCTAGTCATAAGATAGAATTCATCAATACGAACGACTTTCGCGGAATAATCAGCTCACAAATCTTTTTCCACAGCCCACAAACCCACAATTCTCCATCTTTCAAACCTTTTTAGTAGGTATTCTTCCGATTTGTTTGTAGTCTTTCTGTACGTAGACTACAAAACAAATCAGAATACCTACTAAAAGGTTTGAAAGATGGAGATTGTGGGTTTGTGGGCTGTGGAAAAAGATTTGTGAGCTGGATTATTCCGCGAAAGTCGTTCGTATTAGAATAAATTCTATCTTATGGCTGAAAACTTACCGTAAGACAAGAGTTGATTGAATCAAAGTTGCATCAAATAGTTTGTGGACAAAGAGGAAGCAAGAAAACGATGAAAAATTCGAACGAAAAGCCCGAAAGACAATCACAAATCTGAGAGAAACAAAGATGATCGATAAACGCTCTGTGATAAAGGGTTGGAATAAAGCTTTGTCACACACTGAAAAAGCACTCTAAGTAACTGAAATGAATGTGGCTGCCTGCAAATGGGTATCGTGTTCGTCCTTCCTTCATATCTCCCATCTATCAACCACACTTCCTCTGCAACCACTCTACGACCCTGTGCATGGAACTCATTGGACCAAATTATGGACAACGTACAACTGATCTCGGCGGTCTCGGTATCATGAGCTGGTCATCCTCGGTCTACCTCTCCGTTGTCGACCTCAGTCCAAGCCCGCTCCATGCTCCATTCCTACTTTTCCATCCAACATACCATCCATCCCATAATCTTCGCATCTTCTCGGTGTAGTCCTCCAGCCCAATTTCAGCCACTTCACCCCGCCACCACACCACCACCACTCTCAATTCAATTTCCTCCTCCTCTAACTCCCTCCTCACCCTGTTCCTCTCAATCTGCAAGTTGCCTCGATCCAACCTCCTTCCTCCTCCTCCAACCTCTCAATCTCCCTCGCGTCATCCGAACTACTCACCTGAGCGTGCGCCAACGCGGTGGTCCGCGCCCGACTTTTGCCTTCTTCTCTTTTGCTCCCTCAAGTTCCTTCGCTGTCGTGATGGGCGCGAATTGCGCCCTCCTTCGTCCATCCAGGGTGTGTTTGAGGAGTTCATGTTGGAAAGCGAAGTTGGGGAGGGGGAATTATCTTGGGGTTTGTCGAGTGGTTTACGACCAATTACTCCGGCGCCGGCTTCGATGGTATTTCGTTATTGTCGGAGACGGGAAGGTGTGGCAATTATGAGTGGTTCTACCGATTTCCGTCCAATTCTAAAGCCTCCTTTTCTTTCATCTCGTAGGAATCAATCAAGCGACTCCAGCTGAGAAAGCGTCCATCTCTGGTTTATCGGGGAAGGTGTTTACATCGCGAACTTCTAATCCAGCGGGTTCGGTGGGTTCGCCCATCAACTTCCTTTGCGCTCATTGTGCGCGGTTGAAACCATACTAGAATAGCGAGCAAAGCAAGTGTGCTTGCACACCGACACCGACCTTCCTGAACCGCCGCCACTACTTCCTCGATTGCTCGCCCCACCCAGGTACACTGCTCTGACTGCTACAGTACCGCCCCACATCCCCACCACAGGCCGACAGAACCAGAAATCGTACCTGATGTCGAACTCTTGGAAAGTGTAGGTAGACCCAAACTCGGTGTCTGTCGCGTCGGCTCGACCACCAAATGCTTGCGAAAGTGGGAGTGGATCCGATGGGTCAAGATTCCAGGCTGACGAGCCAAGACAAAGAGGTTGGGCAGGCCATTGCAGTACGCGGATCACCCAGTGATCTCGATACCGTTGTCGTCGTGTCAGCCCACTTCAACAAGGTGTATTCAGGTCCGAGAGGGACAGGCGTCGCTGCTCTGGTGACAGTTCCAGTTGCTATAGAGTTTCTATACGTGACGAGTCCATAGTTGCTTGCTTCTTGAGTCAATTCGTGAGTGATCAACACTCGAAACGACCATTTGAGGGCCGAGAAGAACGGCTTGATCTGTAAATTTTCGACTGGGTGTGTTACAGCCTTTAAGGTGAGTGAGTGGCATAAATCATGTAAAGGTATGATGGACAAGACTTACTTCGCCAAAGAAGACAAGGAATTTGGAAATTGTATTCTGTTGAGCAAAATGGTCATATCCGATAACTGAAAAGAAGAGTCTCCACACCACGTAGTTGTTATAGCTCACAAAGTCCATTGTGGCATTTAGACTGCCCTAGACCAAGTATTCTGCTAAACACTATCAAATATCTCATGGCTAGATTGTATCCAATTGGGATTTGTCTGTGCTTTCTAGATCTTGCGTAAGAGCTTTGATGACGGGTGCGGCATCTAAAGTGTCTAAGGAGTTGACGACTTCATTGGCGCGAGGTGAAATGCAAGTAAATTGTCGTATGGTGAATCCGTCGATGACAGCCGAGTTTCGCTGAGTTTGCACCATTTATCATGAACTCATCCCCTCTCCTCAAAATCATGAGGTGGCATAATGGAACGAAGAAGCGTGTGCTTCCAAGTACTCACTACAGATCTGATGTCCACTTCGGATCAACCTGAGCAGTGTGTCAGCCAGTTCCAATAAATGAAGATCGGAAACGCCTACTCGATTGACAGACTTTCAGTTGGGGCTCCCCAGACCAACGATCACGTAGATTCCTGCGTCCGCAAAAGCATTCAGTGCATCCATCATGGTTTTTAGTGGCGTCCGCAGTGTATACACGAACCGTATATCACTCCCAAAGACTTCATGAGCTCACTCTGACATCTCGTTAAAAAGTGATTCTGACGACCGGGTCGGCTACACTTCACATCGGTTTTACATTGTGCTTCATTTCCAAGAGGGTCCAGTACTTGGGAGCTGCCTCCAGGGTTATAGGCGACACCTGTGTGTAAACATTTAGACTTTGGGATTGAAAGACGATGAAGAGCTGAGACGCTTCCGGACTTACCTTTGATGAAGAATTGAGGAGTGTCTGGCATCTCGAACGCGGAATTTGTGACCATCAATGTAAATATCAGGAATAGCAAAGGCACCTATTCGTAAACTGGCGAGAGTCCATGCCAGTAACAATTGAGCGACAGTAGTGACTCAGAGACGCGGACGAGAAACGCGTATTCGCGGCTGCAGCGATGAGAGTAACATGGTAGAAGGGGAGGGCTTCTCAATAAAACACTCGAAATTGGAAGATGAACCACTTCGCAAGATCAACGCCAGCCTCAGAAAGGGATCAGATCGTGTCACAAATCCTTGTGGAAATGAACGAAGGGAGCCAATCATTTACACGAGCTGTCGGCGCGAATGGCCGTCCAAGATGCTTGTGCCGCGGTGGCACATTTAACGTTGAATCTTTGAAACGACCAAATTCTGGGACGGGATACGAATGGGTGGAGATGAGAATGTCCATGGGAAGTGCTGTAAGAGCTTGCACCACTGCAACAGAAATGAAAAACCGAGGAATGAAGGCTGCCAATTACTGTCGACTGATGTTGAAGATATATCCTCGGCTTCATCGCGGTTGTCGGCCACTTCACCGATGGAAGTGCAAAATGTAAAGACTCTACGCGAGCGGAACACGAAAGCGGGAACAGGCGGGACCTGGGAGCATAATGGAGAGTGTATCTGAGCGTACGTTCGCATATGACGAAGTAATCTTGGATATGGCCGACAAGAAGCAAATCGTTGATTCCGCTGAGGAGTTTGGGCTCCGTTGCATTGTTTGCGTTGTCTTCGAATGGATTCTTTCCTTCGCTTGTGGCATGTTGAGGCTGGCGGAGGAGCTCCATCGCCGAAAGGTAGCTCGCCTTGCTACAGTACTGTATCCCACTCTCCACCCCCCCCATCTCGGCGACAGAAGGTCTATTATTGTGAAGACTACACGTACAATCCAGCTTCTCTTCCGTCCACATTATCAATCTGCATATTCCCGAAGAACAATCGCAAACATGTCGAATCTCTTGAAGAAGCCAGCCAAGCTGGCCCTCGTTCAACTCGCAAGTGGTCAGTCAAACCAACCCCTCCACCATAGTTCTCGAACAGTTATTGACCATCCCCACGAACAGGCGCAGATAAGGCGAAGAACCTGGAGAATGCACGCGAGAAGGTCGTGTCCGCTGCCTCGGCTGGAGCCAATATCATCGTCCTTCCCGAATGCTTCAACAGTCCGTACGGATGTGATTATTTTCCCTCATATGCCGAAACCCTCCTCCCTTCTCCACCAACGCAAGAACAATCGCCCTCCTTTCACGCTCTGTCTGCAATGGCCGCCGAAGCAAAGGCGTATTTGGTTGGTGGCAGTATACCGGAGTTGGATACCGAGACGAAGAAGTACTACAACACATCTCTCACATTCGGCCCAGATGGCAAGCTGTTAGCTACACATCGCAAAGTGCATTTGTTTGATATTGACATACCTGGAAAGATTAAGTTCAAGGAGTCCGACGTCTTATCTCCCGGAAACAAAGTCACAATCCTAGATTTGCCGGAGTATGGAAAGATCGCAGTTGCTATTTGTTACGATATCAGATTCCCCGAATTAGCTATGGTCGCAGCCAGAAAGGGATGTTTTGCCTTGATATACCCGGGAGCTTTCAACACCACCACGGGTCCATTGCACTGGAAGCTGCAAGGCCAGGCCAGAGCAATGGACAATGAAGTCTACGTCGCACTCTGCAGTCCTGCGAGGGACGTAAACGCCAATTACCATGCATGGGGCCACAGCTTGGGTTTGTGATCCAATGGCAAGCGTGATGGTCGAGGCTGGAGAGAGTGAGGAGACCGTGTTTGCGGATCTATATGGTGCAAAGATTGAAGAAACAAGGAAAGGCATTCCAATTACCACCCAGAGGCGATTCGAGGTATACCCAGATGTCAGCGAGAAGGGTGTTAGGTACGAGGATTGAAAAACCACGAACTAGAGTCTATATTGTAACAGAGCTTGAGGTTCAGTGCCTATTCTCTGGTGAAGAGCAGTCAAGTGGTTGTTGATATTTAAACTTCGCTTTGTTATCCAATTATACTTCTGTCAAGTGACGGAAGATTCCATGGCAATTTAGTGTTCCGTACTTACGATGGCAATTGGAAAGAGCGACCTTCCTGATTCTTGCCTCTGTTAAATACGAGGTTTTACTTTGTGAAAATCTGGCTCTTCTGCTCCCATACTCTTCTTCTACCACTCAACATTTGTTATCCATAGCTCATTTCATCACATTCGCTATTCAACTCTGTTCCAGCAGATTCTCTCTACTTAGTGCCATCCTAGTATTCTCTATTCTGCACTCTATACTTCAACACCGGCCTCATGTATTCTTCTTTCGATGGCGCTCGCGAGCTCCCTGCTGCTCGCAGACGGGCGTCGACCGACAATAGCTGCAGTATTGACTACCAGAACAACCACACGATTGACGACGACATCCAATCTCGCATCCGTTCTCTTCTCTTATCCCGCAATGGCCACCGTCCACCCTTAACACCAAATACCTCTGAAGATAATCCCTGTCGTTCTCCTCGAGAGCAGAGTCCCGCCCAATTCGACTTTACTACTGCAAAGAGCATTGCAAAATTTTCAATCAAGGGCTCGGACAAGGCGAAGCCTGGTATGACGAAAAGTCTGTCAAAGAGTACGGACATGATAAACGATCACAAACCAAGCCAACTGACAACTCCCTCGGTCAATGTTACAAGACCAATTCTTCGGACCTCCGGCTCTCTCGACGATATACGTGGACCTTACGACAATTTCCCGCGACGTGTCCGGGCTGTTCAACCATCACCATTCACACCAGGACGCCACAAAAAGTCGTGCATTCCAAAGTTAGGCTTGCGGGATGCACAGAAGCCCGAGACAAGAAGCAAGTCCTGCGTGGAGCCCAACAAATATGACCCCTTGAAAAGCCTACACCAAGTTGATCATACCCGTTCTCCTCCATCTATGACGCTTCAACCATACGACTCGAAATCCACAACTGCTCATCGCACATGGCCAGGCCAAGAGCTTATGGCAGAGCCGGCTGACCTAGTCTGTTTGCTTACGGGATGTCCTCCAGAACACATTAAATGCACAGAGCAACATCGTATTCCAAGCCACGCAAGTCAAATCTCGACGCTGGAGGACAATCAAGAGCGGCTCCGATCAAATGCTAAGGCAAGAACCGCAAGCTGGACGTGGAAGTCTGCTGATCACAAGCCGTCTCGCTCGGAGTCTCTTTCCTCAAAGTCACTGGTTCTCTCTACCTCTACTGTTGAGCCGAAGGAAAACGACACTGATAGTACCGTTGGTCCTGGCGTTCCTCCTAAATTTACTCTGACCATTCAGGATGTCGAAGATGTCACCAAAAATTCTCCAGTTCTAGCGCCTTCATCGCCAAGAAGTAGTATCATATCGTCAGACAAGTTCTCCCACGCATTGCAGGCGTTGGATATTTTTCCAAACGAATACCACACGAAGCCATTTTCAACCTCGATCGCCACCAACTTCAGTCTACCTGGCCCAAAAGTCAAAACAATACATGCAAAGGACACCCCGAAACCTGCACAGAAACTGTCCCAAGCGCTTCCTGGACCTACTACAAACTCGATCCCATGGAAAGACTTGGGCGAGCCTCAGATTGAGGGCGATGAAGATGGGGTGCTCAATCTGTCAAACATGAAAGATATTTCCAAGAGCCCTGAAGGAAAGCAAGGAGGAAGCGTCCTCTCGGTTTTGATGTCCCTCCCATCGTCCCAAAACTTCTCAAGAGAGACGCCGAAGCCCCCGTCTCTCCAATCTGGAGCATCAAGGAAATCAGCACATCGTCATTTACTCCTCAAACCTTCAGTCTCGGAGGTAGAACCACTTGATACAGGACTTCCAGTCCCTCCTATTTTGTCAACAACCGTGGGTGTGTCGGAAATGTCAATGCCAACTCCAAAAGACCTACCTTTCGCCGAGTTGAGTGAGGCTATAGTTGCTGATGAGGCTCCGTTGACATCTAATCAAATGGAACAACTTGTAAAGACAGATTCCACACGTGCCATTGATGTGATAGACTCGAAGATGGAAGATATTCCTGTTTCCCACTCCCTTTATCGAGAAGAAGCTGATCTCTTCCAACATATCAAGGAAAGAACTGGTGAAGCAAAGGAGAGGTATCAGCTTTCAGTTGTCAGCGATGACGGATATTCTACGCCTGAAAGTGGCTCCAATTACCTGACTACACCAAGCGTGGGTATGGGTGCTCTTCAATCCCCAACTGCATCTTCTCGCGCCGCATATTGGGGATTCGTGCCGACTGTTAAGGAAGTGGTTCATGACGCGGTGACAGTGGCTGTGAAAAATGTGGTTAGCGAGGTGATGATTCCACAAGAATCCAAAAAGGAAAAGGCAACTAGAGCTTACCGACGCGCCGTTGCTGAATCACTGATCGAGGCAGGCAAAGATGTCGATGTCTATCTTCGTCGAACCTCTCTGTGGGAAAACCTAGAGCAAGACCCATCCGTCCCGGATGAGAGACTACTCAAGCCTTGCTATCGGCATTCCTGTGTTAGTGATCCCCATGCTGGTCTTGTGCATTGCAATATCGGCCCATGCGTCCATCAAATGAATGTGGAAGCAAAACCAAAAGCGCTGACACCAGTATACACTTGGCGAGGAAATGACTGTATAATTTGTCCACCTCTTACTGGTCCTGAAGCTTCAAATGGGGTTGCTTTAGTTGGTCCTCTGACCGAAGTTCAACTTCCTGACGATCTCAAACCCCAGGAATTCATGGAGCAGGATGCCCGACACAACCAAACCGCAATGAAGAAAGGATCTCGTCCTCCTCGAAAGGGACCAGCAATACCCTTCAATGGAATTCCCGATCGTGCATCATCTCGACAACAAATTTCGAGACTGAGTCGTCATGAGCGAAAAGTAGGACCGGTCTCTCGCTCGAACAAGCGGACCTATGAACGCCTGGGTTCTGGTTCAGACAGTTTCATTCGCTCAACATCATTAGCGGGACCACTCGAGGAGGAAGTGAAGAAAGCTCGGCCCGGAGAAACACTTTTACCACGCAAGTTTGAAGGATCCGATCCAGATTCTCTCTCTTATTTACCGGCAAATGAACGAGTTGGCTACAAGAACACTGTTGACTGGCTTCGAAATATGCTTTCATCCAGCGGACCTTACGAGCCTCGATATACAGCTTTGTCTCCTCGAACAAGACGAGGTCAAGAGTCATCGGAAATTAAATTGAGAGCTCAAACCGCACCAGCCATCCTCGTGAAGCACTTGCAGTTGGAAACTGCATCAGCACCGTACAGTTCATCCCCTGGGTATACTCATACGCAGTCGAAAACGCCTACAAAACAAGATCCGCTCATTCCTGAAGCACTTACAAAGACGATCAATGATCTTGAGGATCTTCTTAGTGAAGCTCTCATCATTACTGGCAATGCATCGAATGAAAAAGAATCGAAGAGACACAGAAGTTTAGACTTGGCAAAACAAAAGGAGAGACAGAAAGTCGCTCCTCGTGCCTTCAGGGAGTCGGATGAGATATCCCTGGTTTATAGCTTCCATGAAAGCATGCGAAGCCTGACTAGTTCAAGTGATAGCTCCGTTAAAAGTGACCCCGAGGGCAGGGCCTCGGATGAGCAAATGCGAATAGGAGGTGTTAAGATCTTGCAGGAGCCGCCTCTACAAGAACATCCATCTGGCTGGCCACCTACTGGTCGTGTCTCAACGCCGTATCCACCAGACAGTCAACCTCCGTCGACTAATTCAATTTCGTTTGATGTCGTTGATGTTGACAAAGCAAGACCCAGCACAAAAACAGAGAAAACATCGCACATTCGAAAGATAGATCTGAGGCTGAATTATATCAGAGCTAAACTGCGGGCGGTCACTCCATCGTCGTTTGAATCTGGAAAGAAAGACACTTCAATTGAGTTCCAGAATCTGCATCCTTTCGACGGGAAATTTTTACATGTCAATCAAGAAGGGGTTGAGCCATACTCGCCGGGTAGAAGAACTCCAGCCGAAATATTTGGCGAAAGTGATGCTTTAGCGTCCGGGTCACTGAGCGACCTCCCATTGCCTTCCGTCGTGGACCGATCAGGAACTATTTCTTCTGTACCCATGCCGAAGATAAATCCTCGTAATTCCAAGGCAGTTTGGCATCAAGGGGATTCTGAAATTGGACACGATGCTCCCAAGCAAAAGTTCCAGAAGGGAGCCATACCAGGCAAACAAGAGGTGAGTTATCACAACTAGTGATTGCACCATTCTCCTCCCGTCTAATATCACGGAGTTTTGAATCTTCCAACGCTGTGACTAAACAATTCAGAAGCAGACCCAGTCAGAAAACGAGATGATCGTCATGTCCCCGGTCACAAGCGCCAAAAATTCCTTTCAAAAAACCGATCAAGATAAAACCAAGTCAAACTCACATAAGCTGTCACATCCTCTTCCTCATACAGCAAGCATTCGTTCTCAGGAATTCAATCAATTTCGTACACCATATTCTCATAGTCTAGATGGAACTCAACTCACTTGCAGTGAAGAAGTCGAGTTTGAGCATGAGTACAATCAGCGTACACGTGGCGAATCAAGTCGTCCACTCGCTCGTACAGAAACTGCCATAGTTCTAAAAAGAGAAACTGAAATAGTTCGGGAAAGAGAAATTGAGCTGAGAGACGTGCCGAACCCTAATTTGCCAACCACCACAAGTCGACGAAAACATGCTGTTTTGAATCTCAAAAACAAACGCCACGTGAGTTTGAGAGATCACAGAGGCTTCAGTCTCGCGAGATCTCACAAACGACAATCGATAGCGAGAGATTGGTCGCCTGGCAGGAAACGATTCTGTGCTGCAGTTGCATGTCTTAGCACAGCTCTTGTTGGAATTTTGGTTGGGATCTATGCTGGAGAAACACCTGCCATCCAGTACTGGATTGTGGACTTTCATCATTACACCGTCATGGGAAATGTTTTCTTCTTCATTGGCCTATCGATCCCAACTTTTCTTTTCTGGCCACTCCCCCTTCTTCATGGTCGCAAACCATACATCCTTGGTGCTATGTCACTGGCCATGCCTCTTCTTTTCCCACAGGCTCTCGCTGTTGGCGAACTGAGATCACCTTATACACATGTCTGGAGAGTTGCTCTGATTCTTCCTCGTTCTTTGATGGGATTTTGTCTTGGATTCGCGAACATGAACTTCAAGGGTATTCTCACAGACCTCTTTGGTGCATCTCTTCAAAGCACAAATCCACACCAAGAACACGTCGATGAGTTTGATGTTCGACGCCACGGAGGCGGCATGGGTGTTTGGCTCGGTTTGTGGACGTGGTCAGCTATGGGCTCGATTGGAGTTGGCTTTCTCGTCGGTGCTGCAATTATCAACAATCACAACCCTGCCTGGGGTTTTTACATCAGCATCACGATTATTGCTGTCACCCTACTCCTGAACGTTCTCACTCCAGAAGTCAGACGTTCGGCTTTCCGAAGATCTGTAGCCGAAGTGAAGAATGGTGACGAGGTCTCCAGAAGATTGGCTCGTGGAGAGGTCAAAATGCACTTGGTTCAGACAGGTCCAAAGTGGTGGGGAGAAGAGTTCCATTATGGAATAAAACTTTCCCTCAAGATGCTCAGGCAGCCTGGATTCATAGTGATGGCTGCCTATGTGGCATGGATATATGGACAGATTGTGTTGATTGTCTTGGTAAGCCTCTTCCGAACATTTTGACGTACTCTGCTGACGAATTTCAAGCTTCTTGGATCACTGTGTTCCAATACATACAGATTCAAATCGCCTCTTGTTGGTCTTGCAGTAGCTTCTATACCTCTTGGCGCTTTCCTTGCAATCCCATTTCAGAAAGCTTCTCTCTTCAGCCGTGACCGAAATCATGCTCCTGTCAGCGATGATGACACCTACAAGAAGAAGATTAAATGGACGTCTCATTTCATTCGACGTGCAATCTTTGTTCTGACTCTTCCGTTCGCTGGTCTAGGTTATACTCTATCGTCAGGCGGCGCCCACATTCCCTTCATTGTTCCAATATTGTTCGCCGCTCTCATTGGATTTCTCTCAAATCTTGCCATGGCAGAATGCCACGGTATCATCATGGAAAATTATGATACCTCTGATCTTCAACCAGGTATGACAGGACGAAGTCGACGCTCGGCTGGAGACAGAACAGCAAGCAAGCGAACGAACTACTCGTCATTTCCTCGAGTCTCCTCAGCTTTTGGCATCACACAAGGTCTCGGCTACTTGATCGCTGCAGTTGCCTCAGGAGTTGGCGGTACCTTGACACGAAACCTAGGTCAGCAAGCTGCTTCAGGAGTCATGGCATTCATTCTTCTCGTCCTCTCAGTCCTGCTTCTTGGTATCCTTATCCGCTTCAAGGAGGTTCAAATCATCCCCAACAGTAAAAAGCAAGAGATGGAACGGTATCATAGCGCCTGTCGCAGACCAGGTATTAGGGATTCAGAGCCCTGGCGTCCCATCATCATCGGCAATCCCCACCATAGCACTCGTCGCATGTGTATCCTCGAACTAGGTAGCATGTCGCGCTTCAGCGAGATCCGTCTCAAAAACCGTCTCGTTGACGAACAGAGTCTTGAAGCCCGCCATCCAAATCATCAAACGATGATTGATGTCAAGCAGAAGATTAAGGAGAAGGAAAGTGAGATTGTGCATCATGTACGCAGGAGTTTGAGTAGACATAGTAGTCGCGCGAGTCGGATGAGTGTATTTACGTCTGATGATGAGGGAAGAGTGGTGTCGGGGTTTCCAGAGCAGGGTGGTTTGGGAGGGCATAGGGAGATGGGGAGAATGAATTCGGAGAGGGGAACGCCGCCCAAGAGAAGGGCGACGGGGATTAAGGAGTAAGGATATCATTGCTGGTAAGGACTGTGTGGATGTTTTGATGGTCGTCATTAGAGTTAGTCTAGAAAGATAGATGCCTAAATTGTTAGAAACGAGGCTAGAATGAAGAAAACTGTTCCTATAGTCGGTCTCACCAAGTCCATTTGAAAATCCAATGTCCATTTAGTCACGGCAGAAAAGGCGAAAAGTAGATATCACCAAATCCATTCATTTCATTTTCCACCTCTCACACCAGAACTACCGACTTGATCGTCTACGTATCTTCCCCATGATTCCCATCTTTCTGATCAAGCTTTCCCAACTAAATAACCTAACTATATACACTACCTACTACACACAATTTGAAAGCGCAAAAAGCAGTAAAAATAATGAGATGATGGAAAAAACAGCCCCTCCATCCATTGCCATAAGTAACCCTCCAACCCACGAACCCTCCGGACTCCACGAAATCAGAAAAAGACGACTCAGCAGAAACGAAAATGAAATAGGACCGCAATGAATGTACATGTAAAGGGAAACTACCATAAGGCTGGATGGGTGATTTTCGAGTAGTCTGGTTTTTGGAAGTTTTGTTTTCCCTTTCCTTTTCGACAGGGATAACTGCTCATAAAGTAGACGGGGAGGTTCGAGGCAACTATAAAAAAGATGAGAAAGATCATGCATTTATGTTTGTACGCCCCAGACTCCTTGACTGCTGGTGCATTGTGTTGCGAAAAGAGGAAACCAGAAAAACAGAATGATAGTGGGCAACAAAATGCGGCGGATTGTATTGTGTTTGATAGCCAGTAGATTGGTATCATCCATCAATTAACATTCCATCACTTCCAATTCCCTTCAGTGCATCATCGAGTAATGGGTCGTGATTGTTGTTCCTCCTTCCTTGCACTGGCGTTCCATTTCCGTCACTATAATACCCCGCACCGCCGGATCCAGCTTCTCTCTCTGTGCCGATAAGCCTGTACTCGCCATCTTCCTTCCTCTCGATAATGCCCTGCTCAAGGGCCCATCTCGCAAGTAATCTATCGACACCAAGACGAGATGCTTCACCTTTCTCCATATGTCGACCAACATGCTCAGTCCAATCATCCCAGCTCCCTGTGCCTTCAAAAATGTTTGCGCAGTCGGCTTTAGGGCAGGCAGAGCGCTGGGGAGGTTGGCGACGGATGACTAGACAAGAGGCTTGCATTTCCTTGACATGAGTCTCCCATTCAAGTTGGAGTTTGCTGTCACCTTTCGCGAGAGCTTTCTTAATGGCAAAGGGGGCGTGCATGCGACGGAGATGTTGAGTGAATAGATCCTTGCGGTTGAATTCATTGCCTTTGCCCTCGACGGTAGTCTGCGGACAAGATGAGCAGCGATAATAGGTAAGACAGAGGTGTTGCGATGCTATGTGACGCTTCCATTCGTTTTTGGAACCGAATGTACTTGTGCATCCAGCGAAGGAGAAGGCACAAGGGAATGGACGAGTATGTGCCGCTGCAATGTGTTTTCGTAGAGAGGAGGAGTCTTTGAAAGGTGCATGGCCACAGAGAGAACATCTCGTATCTTGCTTTGGTCCAGCCTTTTGTATTGATCGGCGGTTGTTCCTAGGTTTGGAAGCCTGTGTATACTCGGTATAGATATCTGTTTCACCATCCTCTTCTGGGACATCTTGGGAACTTATCGACTCCTCTCGCCCAGATCGGAAACCGGGAGATTCAGATGCTATGTGAGAATGATTACGTTCGCTGGGGTGATCATGGCTAACATGACGAACATGGCTAAGAGCTTTGAGTTGTTCAGCAGCTTCGTGCATCTCAACCGAGTCTTCGACATCATCTTTCGGCTCAGCGATACTTGATGGCCCTGGATTAGGGTAGACAACGACTTGAGGTATTGCGCTTGGACCATCTAGTCCGAGGGGGTTTTGCTGCAGTGAGTCTTGGGGGATAGGTTCATGTCGGACCATGACAGGCGTTGAAGCAGCTTGTCGTGCCTCCAGAAGAATCTTTCCATCCTCAAGCTCTTTGAAAGTGGCAGCCTTAGCGAGAGGTGATATGCCCCCGACAAGATGCTGATACTCGGTTGTCATGTTGTGCGAGTTGACATATCCCAGGAAGGCGCAAGTGCGATCGGCCGCAACGACGTTCCAGACAGCAATGGGCATGGAGACGAGTAGGACAGTTGGAGGCCCGTGAAACATGCCTTCGACAGCAATCTTGGAGGCGGCCATAGGTGTGTTGTGCAGCCATTGCTTGAAGGAAGCCATGTCTTGGCTTGGTTCCCCAAGGAAAGTTGTGCAGACCAATGCTCGCATCTCCTCAAACGTGAGATCCGCATTGGAATTGACTTTGATGCCGTGATCCTCAATAACGGGCCGTGGAACTGGAATGTCATTTTTTGGAGAAGCGACAGGAGAGATATGGGATCTGCCCGGCCCTTGTTGCCCCGTGGGCGAGAGAGAGATGCTTTGTAAAGATCCTGGGGTCAAGGAAAAGCAGACAGGCATTCTTTCATTTCCAGAAGCGACCGAGCCATTACTACCATTGGTAAGGCTGCCATGCTGTAAGAACTTGTTGTGTTTCTGCGAGATGATTTCTTCGTGAAGACGTTGTATGCTGAAAGGGCGGCCACTGCCGAGTCTATTGAGAGCCTCAACCAAGTTGAAGGTAAAAGATCGGGGACCAGCCTCGCGGATAGCCTGCTCGGGACTGTACGCGGCAATGACTTGCTTGATACCATGACTGCCAGCAGTAGGAGCGTCGGCAACGGCACAGGTGTCGAGAAGTAGCAGAATATCAGATTGTGCGTCCTCCAACAAGCATCTTACCCCTTCCCACTTGAGTCGGGAGGAATCTTCGCGCGAATTACTGTCATCTGATCAGTTGGGGCCACAAGGCTCCGAGAGAAAACTTACCAAGCCCAATATAAGTTGTGATCGGAGCCGACAAAACCATAGCCAGCATAGTATACGATTAGTAGATGGTCAGATCGCGCGTACTCAATGTGTTGCGCCATTTGCATTGTGAGTTTGATGCTGGGATTTGGGCAACTGGGAATGCACCAAGACTCGGTGTGATAATTGAAGCGATCGCGAAAGACCTTTTGAAGCTGCAACAGATCTTGCTCGACGCTTAGATCGTCCTCCCATCGCAACAACAACACCGAAACACTTGTATATGGGGATCGATTGGCTTGCGCGTAGATGAGCATCGCTGCGTCCTGCAGGTGGCGAGCGAAGGACTCGAAATCGGTGCGCTCCGGTGGAGGAGCGGCATCTTGCACTGGCGGCACCGGCTTGTAGGTGTTGTACTGAGCCTGCGGTTGTTGCTGGAATGTGGTTAGCTGAATCCGCTGGCAATATCATACTATTGAGCGACTCACCTGGTCAAGCGAGGGTTTCTCTGCCAGTTTTGGGGCGAGACGTCGTTTCTTGTTAGAAGGCTCCATGGTCGCAAGGCCGACGACAAGAAGGCCCGGGTCACCGCAATTGAGCGAGAGAGCAGCACAGGCAAGACTCGAAGCGGTCGAGCGGTGAAGATGAAGCTATCGCGATGTGATTGAGGATCACGGTTGTCGTGGTTGATGAGGGCAGTTGAGGAGTTGAGATGGTGATGGGGTTGGTGGTGGTTACAAGGCTCTGAGCTGGCTGTGTATTTTGGACAGCCTTGAATTGCCTTGGGAAGGTGCGCGGAGAGGCTGACTGCTGACTTGCTGAGCTAACCTTTTCGCCTGAGGCAGATATGATGGGCTACGGTCGACTGCGGTACTGTCTGAAGACCATGAGTGCACATCCTTCTTGCCAAGCATCGCTTCTTTAATTAACAAACAAACAAGTTGGGAAATGAGGGGATGAACAGCGAAGAAGTCTGACTGTTTATCAGGTTGACGTTAAGCAAATTCTTGCTTTCTAAAATGAAATGTATTCACTTGACGGTTAAAATGCTGAACCAACATGATCTCACAAATGCCATCTTCTCTTTCTGAGACTACCTATCCCTTGTCTACCATCCAAGCACCTCTTCACAATTCAGTGTTAAAGAAAAGGCGATCACTTAGTAAAAGTATGAGCAAAGAATTAAACACATTTTTTCTTGCGTCTGACACGCAAATTACAAAGAAATGAAAATGGCCAAGTTGATACCTCCCTCCTATCAGGAGATGACTAGCAATTGTCTTGGCATATCAAGCTTGGATGTTGATGTCGCAGAGCCTCCTTGCTGTTCTCTGCTGATCATCTCCACAAAATATTACGGCCTTAGCTTCTGCCTTCTACATTCCATTTAGAATCTGCTCGCGAATGCTCCAGTCATGGGGCATACGAGTATATATATTTCCCCATTCGACGGATATCCACTACCTGCTTATTCCCCCATGTATAGTCGCGGAGGCCGAGCGAGCTTGCTCCAGATCAGTAATCATCAGCCCACCCGAACCGAGCTTCAAATTGCAACACAACCACAACACACGGTCACTGCTTCTTTACGGCCGTTGAAAGAAAAACGGTCGAGGAAAACTTGCTCTCATCGTGTCATCAAATCACTCGTTGCGGATGAGTGAACTGCGAGTGTGGTCATCATCATCCCCTCGAATTTCATTGCAAACTTTCAATATCTTCTCTGCTGGTCTTAGCCATTGTAGTCACAGTGCTGGGAACATCTCCTTCATGTTTGCGCCATTGTCCGCATCTGAGATGAACTGTCCGCAAAGCCCGCTACAATTGCTTCCCTTCCGAAGGACCGAGGTCCATTTTTACAAGATTACAAAACAAAGTCTGAAGAGACAATATGCTTGTACATTAGAGTTGAATCACGCCTTCTGATAGACATTTGTTTTTGGTTAACTCTCATCCGCACCAGTTTCCATTACTTACCAAGCACAAAGCGCCGACTCTGCTCTGTCAAATCGTCTCCTTGGAATATAACAAGCAGGCATGAACACATTGGAGCAACTCAAACAACACCTTTCTCCGTGGAAACAGATCCGTTCTTGCAGACAAGATGTCGAACCATCCAGCTTCCACCTCAACATCAACCACCGAAGTAGCACCAGCTGCTGACAAGGAAATCTCATCTCCACCACACAACACTCCGGCAGATATCGAAAAGGCAACAGTAGGTCCTGGAACACCTATATCATTAACAGAATGGAACGGGACTGATGATCCTGACAATCCACTTCTGTGGTCGCGATGGAAAAGAAGTTTTCATGTCGTTCCTCCCGCCCTAGTGTCTTTCTCCGCGTGAGTGATCCCATTGACTCCAACGTAGCGATGTGCCTAACGGAATCTAGTACTCTAGGATCTTCCATCTACTCGCCTGCTGTACTGGCAATTATGACACAATTTGGGGTTTCTTCGACAGTGGCACTCCTTCCCCTGACATTGTATGTGTTTGCTCTTGGATTTGGGCCTCTTCTCGCAGCCCCAATGTCAGAAACATATGGCCGTCGGGTGGTCTATCTTGTGTCTGCTCCTTTAGGTGCAATCTTCACCATTGGAGCTGGTTTCTCGCAAAATATCTGGACTTTGTGTATTCTACGCTTTTTTGCCGGTATGACATTCTCGCCTGCTTTGGCGATCGGCGCTGGGACCATCGCCGACACCCATCTTCCTGAGCACAGAGCTACTCCTAGTGGACTGTATATCACAATGCCGTTTCTTGGACCAGCTTTAGGGTAAGCGATTCATTTCCAATGTATTTTGAATAACTTTCTAATCATCTACAGACCGGTAATCGGCTCTTTCGTGACCGTTCGGAAGAATTGGCGATGGACACAATGGACGTTGATATTCTTCGCGACTTTCTCCATCATTCTCACCCTCTTCACGAAAGAAACATACAAGAAAAGTATTCTCCTCCGTCGCGCCAAACGTCTTTCAATTCCCATCCCACCTGGTCCACCTGCTGCAGCCAAGATCAAGGTTCTACTCACAATCACCCTTACCCGACCGCTTCACATGCTCGCAACCGAACCTATCGTCATCTTCCTCTCCCTATACACCGCCTTCAATTTCTCCGTCTTGTTTGCCTTCTTCGCCGCCTTTCCATACGTCTTCAAATCCGTGTACTCCTTCACCACAGAACAATCCGGACTTGTCTTCCTCGCAATTGGAATCGGATGTTTCCTCGCTCTCGGCACCGTGGTAATCTGTGATCGTCTTCTCTACCAACCTCGCGTACGGGATTCCTATGCTGCGGGGAACAATGGAGCTGTTGCACCGGAATACAGACTTTACCCTGCGCTGGCGGGTTGTTTTGGCATGCCAATCAGTATGTTTTGGTTTGCGTGGACAGCGAGGAGGGATATCAGCTGGGCTAGTCCGGTCGTGGCTGCTATTCCTTTTGGATGGGCGAACCTCACTATATTCATTGGTATGCCCTCCTCTTCTTTTGCTCACTGCAGCTGTACAGTACATAAATTTAAAACAATATAATACAGGCACAGCAACCTACCTCGTCGACACATACGGAGCTGCCAACGCTGCGAGCGCTCTATCAGCAAATGGCATTCTCCGCTACACACTTGGGGCTGTATTCCCTCTCTTCACGCTGCAGATGTATCGGAATCTAGGGATCGGTTGGGCAACTAGTCTGCTCGGATTTATTGCCGTGGCGCTGATTCCTGTGCCTTGGGTTTTGTTCAAGTGGGGACATGCCATTAGGGCGAAGAGTAATTATGATACTTTCAAGATTTAGGGAATTTTGCCTTGAGTAAATATATGGAAGGGTCATGTGTTGTACATAGGCGTGATTTGGGTGGATTGTTCTTGCATAGCATTGATTGGGCTTGCAATTTGCTGGCCCATAGATTGTAGAAGTAGATTGTCGTTGATTGAACATTTCAACACTAGACCCATGGTCTTGGCTTGAAGTCATAGCTGTTCACGATTTTTCAACTCGGGCATTGAAAGCCCAGAGCGCAATTTCATTTCAATTAAACAGAGATATATTCGAATGTGAAAGGGCTCAACCTTTCTTGGTAGGATGCCAGAACCCACTTGTCTGAGTTATTGGCCTGTCGCTTGTTGCTTGTCGCTTAGGCCAGAGAGAACCAGAAACCACGCAAAAACAACAAGAGTTCACCATGAGTTTTGATCCCGTCAGCTAAGTGTAGGTAACTCTTTTATCGAAGTGAAGGCAGGTAGTATCCATGCCATTTGTTCTTCTCTTGGCAGCCATACATGGGCTGGATAAATCTGTAAGAACTTACAATGCCAAGATAGGAGGTAGATCTTCCAGGCTTACAACACATCCAATCCGCCTGCAGCACAGCCCTCCCCTCAACACATCAAGAAATCGACAGCCTCACCTCGCACCACAATGCCAACAAATACATCGTCGACATCGCACAAGGACTCATCCCATCTCTATCCCCGTCCCCGAAGTCGATCGAGCGAATTATCACTCCTCGAATGCCCCAACCATGGGCGATGAGCAAGCTCAGCTGGCCGTGGTCCCAGCTGCTGGGCGCTTCAAACCTCGCCAACAGCTGACCGCATGGGAGACCGCAAAAGCACGATTTTTAGAAAACCTCGACGACACCGAGAAGGCGATGTATGAATCGGCAACAGTAGAGAATTTATTTTACAGCTCCAGTGCGACTTTAAAGCAAGACTCACTCAACAGCAAGTTTCGCGCTAGGGTCGAGAAGATCCAGCCACTGGTCACAACCCTCAATGATTATGGAAAGGCTTTGGATACTTATACTCAGATTGAGCCACTTTATCTAGCGCCAATATGGGGATCCATACGGGTTGTTATGGCTCTGGCGAGCGCTCACACAAAGTTCTATGGACAGGTGTTCGAGGTGCTTGAGCAGATTGGGGGCTTGCTTCCTCGGCTTCGTAAGTCTCACTGTGCCACTTTCAACTGCTGTCCCGTAGATTCGAACATACTCCATGGGGACATTCAAAAAGAAGTTTTATTGAAACAGAATTCCGAGGTAAAAGCTGACCACCCGGTATCAGATAAATATGACGATCTCTTCAATGCGAGTGAGTATCCAGACTTTGGGGCAGCCCTGTCCCAAGTATACCTCGACATCATTGAGCTTTGCACCGACATCAAGAAAAAGATACGGGATCAAAAGATTTCTCGAATGAAGCGAGTTTTCCAACCACTCTCTGCTTCCGTGAATCTGAGGCTTGGGGATTCTGTTCTCAAGTTCAAAGACCATCGAGAGGCAGTTGAAAAAGAAGCAGAGCTTTGCCATAGTATGTACTGTTTGCGCATTCTTCCCCGCATCTAGTAGAATGCAGTACAAATGCTTACCTAGCCTGCGTTCCTAAGTGATTGAGGAAAAAAAGTCTAGAGAGCTCATCCTCAGAAACAAACGAGAAGAAGAGATGAGGATACGAGGCAAGACAGGCATTTCACACTCCCGAAAAAATCTGACCATAAATAGTGTACCGGCAAAAAGATTTGATCGCTCAGCTCTCAAATCAAGACCACAAGTACAAGCATCGACGGATGCAAAGATTACGACACCCAGGAACAGGTTCTTGGGTATCTTCCAACTTCAGGACTTGGCTTGATGGCTCTGCTTCTGCAATTATGTGTTGTTCGGGAATACGTACGCGTTCAGTCCGATCAAAGTAGTCAAAGGCTAACCACCCGAAGCTGGCTGTGGAAAGTCAGTCCTTACTTCGACTCTTATCGATGACGCTCAAACCATTTGTCAAAACAGTTCGACTCAGGTGATCTTTTTTTACTGTGATCACGCTGATGAAGGAACCCTCAATCCATCTAACATTTTTGCAAATCTGACTCAACAATTGCTTGCGATGATCGCGCCGCTCCCCGAGTCCTTATTGAAGTCTCTAGACGAGCTCATGCGCTATAACAGAGTCTCAGATATCGAGGAGATCATGGAACTCCTACTAGAAGTCATGAAGAGGTTTTCTTCACTTGTTCTGCTCGTCGATGGTGTGGATGAACTGTCTGAAATCAACAAAGTCTTTGTTGTAAGGAAACTGTGGGTTTTGATTCAGAATACGAGTTCGACGACTGTGAAACTTTATATTTCTGGAAGAGAATACGCTACACGATTGGCGAGACCTCCTGATGTAGAGATTTCCACAGTTCATATCGACGAAACCAATATCGATGAAGACATTGGCAAATTTGTCCACCACGAAGTACGAAAATTTATTGAAAATGGGCAGCTAGTCATAGGAGACCCTGCTCTGGAAGCAGATATATCCAGGTCCCTCATTGACAGATCGAAGGGAATGTAAGTTTATTGAAAAGCGTTATCGACTTCAAGGTTGACAAAATAGGTTTCTTTGGATCAAGTTCCAATTAGAAGAGCTCTGCGCCTCGAATTCAGACGATGCCATCCGCCATACATTACAAAATCTCCCCCCTGATCTGGGTGAGACTTATGATAGACTCTTGCTACGAGCGTCTAAGACCAATAGTCAACGCAGGGATCTACTCGAGCGACTATTCAAGTGGGTTATCTGTGCAAAGAGGCCATTGTCGGTCAATGAAGCCCGGGAAGCCATCGCTTTTACGGTTGAAGATGACCACTTTGTGGCCGCCAAACTAACGAATGATTTTCACAAGCTGATTAGAGCTTCTGGGCATCTGATTATAATTGACGAGATCACCCACAACGTCCAGCTCGCTCATTATACAGTGCAGCAGTATTTACTGCAAGAACGCGAAATCAGATGCTCGTCCTTTTGTATGACAGTGGCAGATGCTAACAGGCACGTTGGTATTGCATGTCTCGTGTATCTTTCCTTTTCGGACTTTGAACAACAGATCACGCAGTATCGCGAGACAGGAGTGAACACCAGCGTTGCAGCTATGGAGAATGCGATTAACAATCCCGAAGTCCTGCTTTCGACAAAATTAATCGGTTCATCGGTTGGCAAGTACTTGAAGCTAGTTCGCGGAGGTCAATCATTACGTTCAACAACCGATTTCGCTCGCCACATCCAGCTGCAGTCATCAAGTCCTCAAGCTAGTGCACGCACATTTGACAAATATGCCCTTTTGACCTACATAACAGAAAACTGGCTGAGCCACACAAAATTTCTTGATCATGGGATTGCCCACACACATTTCAATCCAGAATACGGCCTGAAATATAATCAAGCTGGGCCAGAGAATCCACAGTATGGCCAGTATCGCCGCTACCTTCACGATCTCATCTTTAAAAAAAAGATGCCATTTCAGATCTGGTCTTATGATGCCATTCGAGTTCCGCGAGGCTCTTACCAGTACGGGCTGCAGTCTAGTCTTGCCATTCAACTCAATCATGTGCCAATAGCTCTTGAGCTTGTTCGTCAGGGAGCCTTAAGCGACTCCTACCCATACTGGCGATGTATAATGCTATGGGCCGAAAAGTTTTGGAGCACACAGAAAATACAACATGTAACGCCTGAGATCAGTCAATACCTGAAGCAAAATTTTGCCGAACTGAATGCAACAGGCGATAACTGGGAAGGTTGGACATATACTTCGATAATCATGACTCCGACCCGAGACAGTTCAGCTGCACTTCAGTGCCTCCTGAAAGCATCTGAAAGTGTCCGAAGTCAAGCAGATAAATTATTTGGGTCATTTAACGGACATGTTTTGCTGGAAGCCGTCATTCATGCAAATGACGAACTTGTCAAAAGTATCTGTGAGAGGTCTTGGAGCGTCTACAGTACCGAAGCCCTAGAAATCATCGCGAAGCATCTTGTTAGGACTCAGTATGATGGCTTGAATTGCAGCGCCTTGGAAATTGCGGGTCTTCTGGGTTCATGGGAGATGTCAAAGTCGATTCAGTATCTCCTCGGCCAGTGGGTGTATGATTCCTCGGAGTTTTGTGTTTCACTCTTTTCCACCAGCAAGGTCGAAGAAGCCATCAACGCCAGAGATACTCCGACTTTGAAGGGTTTTATACGTGCGATTGGCTTGAAAGATTGGAATACAGCAGATATAATGTGCCAGATTGCATATTCCGACTATACCGAGACAAGAAAATCGAAGGACGTAATTCCTTTTGACCTTCATGTTGCTGGGACTCCTTCAGTGATGTCTCCTAGCTGGGCGTTCTACCGGTCTAGTCACTGGATGTCTCACTTTAAATCATTGGAGTTGTCGTTTGATATCGACATATTACTCATCTTTGGTGTTAGGCCATCCACTAAATCTGGAAAACTACTTGTGAAAGACCTCATCGAGCGGTCGTCCGAAGGCACCATTTTCACACCAGATGCTTTGGTAGCTAAACGAATTCAAAGACTGGTTGCAGCTGGTGTGCCTTTAAAAGGACAAGAGTCTTTTCTACCGCTGGAACATAGTACATATTCTAGCAATCTCACAAAGTTTTTGACGGATTTTCAGATAAAGCTCCTAAGCCCTGTTTATTACTCAATACTCCTCGGCCGGTACCGTATCGCAAACCTGCTGATCCGGTCCGGTGCCGTGAACGAGGAAAAAAACATCACATTCACTGTCTCCGCTCCATTTCGCCATTGTATCACAATCGCTGGATATGCTTGAACTGGTGATCGAATATATGTTCCCTGATAAAGGGTCCCATCCGAAATCCTGGGACCTCGCTCACTTCTTTGAAAACTATTGCGAGGATGAAACCTTCAAGGACCAACTACGGCTAATTGTTGAAGTTTATCACGACTTGACTTTGGGATTGAGGAATGTTTTAGCTAGGAAACCTACATATGCGTCGATAACCCATACATGGGATAGTAAGAATGCTAGGTAGCTGTAGGGAGTGGAAGACAAACCCTTAATTGGTGAATATCACCCGCTCACCTCCGTGGTGCACTCCCTTCAGAGTATAAACGATGGTGCTCTTCCTTCCCTTAACGAAACTCAATATATATCTATTCTTTACTGTTCTACACATTTACTCAAAATCTTCTAACAAATGATCACTTACGCTTACGTATGGTACGTATCTACTAACGGTCAGGGGTAGGTCTAGACCCTGGAGAATTGAACGTGGATTCAGGCAATAGATCTTACCTTCTAGTCTACCTTAGCACACGAAATGGTTACTTCCCATCTCCAAACATATCTCCTATTCTTTGAATTATTATGAATTATTAGAAGTTTAGCCTTGATCAATCTGAGGCAGATGGTGCTGCTCTAAACATTCGAAATGTTTTGAGTGGAGATCTGTTGAAACATATAACTGTGTTGCAATGGATCTTTTGAGCGCTGCAGATAACATATTATTTCATTTACGGATTGCTCGTTCCGTAGAAGTCCAGGCCTTTCACCAAAAAAGAAACTGAGTCGCCTCAAAACTGTTGAATATGGAGTGTGGGAGGCATGCAGCAAGGACTTGCCGATGATCTGATGGGAAATGTATGCGATAGGTCAAAACTGACTGAAGTCTCTTATGAATAGTTTATTTGAATCTCCCATCACTTTGACCAAATTCTGAAGAGCTTTGGCTCTGTTGTGTTAAACTGTTTGTATCGCGTGTCTGAGTCTTCAGTACACTGCCAAACCTCACCAGAGCTGCTCATGCAGTTGATTCCATTCTCTTCGGCTACCGTATAAATTTGCTGGAGCTACAACATTCGGACCACCAACTTCCCTACTTCACAACCACCACCTACAATGACACCACGACAAATCAGTACCTCACAGGAGCCCTAAAGTTTCGCTCCCTTCGACACATCTAATTGACAAGATGTCCTCCAGCCTCGCCGTCAAGTCTCGCGCCCTCACTGCGCGAACCGTCCACTTGAAGCTGTTTCCTGCGCCTCGAAACTTCAATGAACAGCGAGAGGTACTACGGGTTTTGGAGCGATTCGGGGAGGTGACTATGTTTCGGTTCTTGAAGGTGTGTACTTTCTCTATTTCTCTAGATATGAAACAGATAAGTTGACATAGACCAGCACAGAGTTATCTCCCCCGTTCCAAACGCCTTCATCGCGACTTTCGCCAACGAATCTTCCGTGACAGATCTAATAAAGACGGGACCAATTCGATATCGATTGATTCCTGACGCACCCCCTCCTTCTCTCGATGTGGAATTGGAGGTAGATTCGGAATTGGCAGAGGGCAAGGGGGTGGACAACATCGGATCTGATGTCGAAATCCAACAACGAATCGCCCAACAACAAGCAGAAGAGGAAGACGAGGACGAATTGACATTCGAACTTCATCCCTCCCCATCGATATTCTCACACGCCAAATACCTCACCTCTCCTCATACGAATCCTCTGTATGGCCCATACGATCCGTATCCAGTACATAAGTCGTTGGTAGGAAGTATGTTGCATAAAAGTGTGGGAAGTTCGATGTGGGCGCCTGGATTGAGGGATTGGGAGACGGATGTGGAGAGGTGGCGATTAGCGATGAATGGGGCGAGTGCGGTGGAGGATGTGGATGGGAAGGAAGGGGTGGTTGATAGTGAGAAGGCTGTTTATACTAGGGCGGCGAAGAGGAGGAGGGAGAAGATTCCGAAGATTATGTGGGGGGTGAGGCAGTTCAAGAGAGATTGTGAGAGGGAAGGGGCCGCGGTTGAGGGTTGAGGGGAGGAATTGTGGATGGGAGATGAACACGTATTTTGGCTGCGTTCTGGATGGACGAATGCCCACTCAAGGAATTGAGCGGGAAGTTGGCAAAGGAAGGATCTTGCAAGATGGAGCCAAGAAGCAGGAACAGCAGGATGGCAAAATCAGCGCATCTGGGGAAGATAGGGGACCAGAAAAAGGAGAAGTTAGAAAAGACATGGCTAGGAGACCACAACGCCGAGGGTCAAAGCCCAAATTTGGGGTTGTCAAGTCATACACAGTTGGCAATCAAAGTATATGATGGCTTAGTCTTGTCTTTTGGGATGATACCAATGTCAAATGCGATTGGAAATCGCTGAAGCCCTAGGCATCATTTGGAATGGGAATAGCATCGACTTTGTGGCTCCCTTTTGCATCGTTAGAATGGAGGGGAGAATCTCCATCAAGACAAAGCTGGAATTTGTGGATATAATGACTCTGGGCTTCTGATATTGTTGAAGAACTGGGCCTCTTGTTCTTCCGCCCTCATTTTCGGATTTGTTTCTTGGTTCTCATACGGTTCTTCCTCCATTATTTGGCAATGCTCAACCTAATTATTGAAAAGGAACCAGTCATTCCGCTTCCTCGTTGCAATCTATCACAGCGAGTATAAAACATGTTGCAGAACAGAGTGCTGTACACATCCATTCAATTTGTGTTGTTTTTCATCCCCACATCAGCATCGTTAACCCTCACCAAGTGTTCAAGTGACGCAATTGGAGTTCGGTCGTAAGGATTTGTTCAAACTCTGAGATTATTTTAGCCTTATGTTCACAATGGACATGCAGTAGGTAAGCATATCACGTAACATAAACTCGTTCTGCTAGCGTTAGCGACATATACTTATGCAAGCAACCAGTTGCAACGTGCTATCAAATAAGCGAGGTTTATCAAAACATCAAGCTGAAATTTTGAACATACAGAAACCCAAATGTAAGGCGGACGGAGTCTGACATGCACAATCTACATGCACATGCAGCCCTAAGTTCAGGGGTAGAGACTATCTATCTGAAAGGGGACATTATCAATATATGGGGAAAGTGCCTTGTCGAGTTTTTCAGTCTTATTGCGTACCTTCGACTGCTCATCTCAGCAACCACTTGGCTGAGTTGGGTTTCATCATTCAGGCTTCAACTTTCTCTTGGTTTGTGGTAGACAAATTCGACAATGGCAGTCTACCTATCGATCTGGCAGCGCTTCCGATTGCGGGCATTTTGACGCTGTTAAACGAGACCAGCCAAACTTCACTATCAGTCATCAACACAATTAAAAATTAATTTATTTAGCAGCACAGATCTCTGGCAGTACAGGAATCTTGGTGGGCTGTATCTCCAGTTGTATGGTTCGTCTGAGCCAGATCTTTACTTTAGAACACACTTCTCTTGACGAGAGCACGTACAATGGAAACTGCATTCTGAGTGATACACTGAGATCTCTGGGGTTTCAAGAGTATTAACTGTACGAAATCTTTTTTGTTTTACAAACGACTCTTCCGTAGGCTACAATCTAGCTCGTACAGGCGACCTCTCAGCTGGTGGTGTCGTTGGAACTGGGGAGATCGATCCATGGGTGAACAGGATTTTACTCATCATCAAAGTGCATTAGTTCGTTCGAGAGCTCTACATGGAAGAATGTTCAGCGAGGCTCGGTTGATCATTCATTGTACGTGAAAACCAAAAGAATTGCGACGTTATCCAACGTCATCTACGTTGTGGATGGTCAACAATTTCTGAGATACTTCCATCAAGGCAGACAACCACCTGTGATCCAGATTTGGCCATTGAACAGAAATGTTCGTATGTCTAGATATTGATACGACACAAAGTATGTGTGTGAGCAGGTCAGAATTATTGACGAGTACGATGATGGTATCTCCTGTGAAATGCTCAGAAAAGGTGTGCCTTCGATTTGTCTCTCTGGAGTTTGGCACATCGAACCTAAGAAATATAAAACCCAGGACCGCTGCTGCCATCAAACCACATATTTATCAATTTAACTCTTAAGACTACAGCACTACAAACTTTAACAAACCACTTCCGACACGATATTGACCCAACCTCTGCAAGTGTTGCGTTAAACCCCCCCGCAACATACACCTTTCCCGAAGACCTCAAGGACGGCGCTTACAACGTTTTGACCGCGGGCGAAGATTTTTTCATTGAACCTGATCTCACCGAGACTCTAAACACCCACTTGAGCGCTCGTGGACCTCTGTCAGCCAGATGGCCATGGACCGAGGTAATTTGTGTCAATGACTAAGTCTAGTCCGACAAGTTCTACAGTGTGATGTGGAACAACTTTTATCACGCTTGCAATGGGCAGAAGTCAGCTGGTGGAAAGAAACTTGTTTTTGTGAGTGCCGTCTATGGTGCAAAGTCTTGATGTTGAGCTGAGTTAACTGATCTGTCTCTAGGTGGAAAGTATTTGGAAGCGCCGCTGGCTACTTGTGTGCTTACGACTCTTCCAATGGACATGGGGCCAATTGTGATGTGAATGAATGGGTTTCCGCTGTTGATGTGATCAGTAATATTTGTAGAGGGGGAACTGGTGGATGGAAGCAAGGCGGTAAGTATTAGAAGTGCCGATCTAGCATGTGGAAGAAAAGATACTAACACTCGCATCAGGTTATTTGAGAGTTCCAGCTTGCAACAAGAACTATGGCTTCACCAATAAAAACAGATTTTGGACAACTTGCTAAGTTCTTTGATACAGATTTTGGAAAGATTCACAAAGTGTTTTGGAGAGAAGGGAAGAGAAGTGCTGGGCAGTGTGGCAAATGATAAGATTTGATTAGATTATAGGCCATCAAATCAATTTTTTGATTAATAATCAATTAATCAGATTATTTTTTGTCACACCGGTGCTGGGTGTTGTTCTTACTTTGCGGCGGAAAATGATGAAGTGCCGTCTTCAGTTTGAAAAGCCTTGGTACAGGTACTTAGGCTTACCATCTCACACTCATTTGAGAGACCTCTGCAGGGATTTCTCTTTCTTCATACTTATTTTGGTTAATTCCTTGAATTCATAAACACTTTTCATGCGTTTTATCGTCTGATGTTTTGTGATCTCATCTTAGTGTCGAGTGGGATGGCGAGCACAGATCTCTCGATCACATACATGTTTCTCATCCCTAGAGCATCAAGTAGTGACTCCTACAGAATCTACTGATCTTAGCTTCGAAACGTTCTAAAAAACCGACCAAGAGAGTACAGATTTAGTGTCAATAATGAACTATCTCCAGACACTAAGTTACATGAGCGAGTCCGCTGCACTAACACCAACAATCTTTTCTCGGCAAACAAATTACGCTCCCCTAGAAGATCGTAAACAACCTTTCAAAATGAATTAGAAGCTATGATTTGTATTCTCTTTTCGTTGACTTGAGTAACGAGTCCGACGGACAATGTTTTGTTGGCAATGACCGAAAGTGCACCACATTTCTTTTCGGCACAAGATCAATCATCTCCTAGTCCAACTACTGTAAAGATTATCATTTTTAAATATCTTCTCAAACATTTTATTTGTCAATCCTGACAATTTAAACATTGGGTCCGTCGATGCATTGCAGATCCTATCGATGAAAAGAAGGGCTTGAGTCTCAACTCTGGAGCATTCTTGCACAAAACAGACACCTCTTACCTAACAGTCATCACTGAATATCCCTCGCTGATATCTTCACAACATCGATTTCTTTGCAAATCGGATCCGACGATCGATGTATATCAATACCCGATAATTGCAAAATGGGTGCGTGCATGCGAGGTGCAGTGCACATCTCATTGATCAACACTTCCAAAGAACGACAGGCGTTTCCGAGGAGCACGGTACAAGTAGCCACACCAGACATTCAGAAAAAACAAAGGCAAGCTCTTAGTAATAAGCTTTCTTTTCTAATGCAATGCGCTGCACAGTCAGTAGCGAATCTGAGAAACAAATATCCAGGATAGGACATAGTCCTCTCTGTAGGTACCCTGCTGCCAATTTCTGAAAAGGAAGAACTGCATCTCATGAAAACGCCACAAATCGGTTTTTTGGTACTGTATTCTCGCTCTTAATCCAACCAACATGTTTTTGCAGCTGTCCTCTCCTGAATTCTTATCTACAGACCAGTATCGTTTCTTCACACTTCGTAAGACCCCACATTGAAAGTATCAAAATAGAATACAGAGGTACAATCAACATAGGCGAGAAGTTTCTTTTCTTTGTGGTTGTCAGGTGAGACACATATACCGGTACCAAAATGATTTCAGGTTCTTTTGAAGTTTCTGAGACACGTATATGCACGCGCTATCGAAAAGAAAATAAAGGGTCCAGTACTAGTACTGGCTCAGCAACAAGATCGTCGCGTGCATGTTGGCGACTTTGGCTGAAGCTGTGGTAGAAAGATGGCGTAGTTGTGGAGGGTGGTAAAACCACCACCAGGGAGTTGTGAGGTTTTGTCCAGCGAGCAGTGTTCCTTCCGTACAGAGCAAGAGCATGGGTATTCAGTTCATCTTTTGATGTGTTTTTATTGTTTTAGTATTTTATTTTATTTTTTATTTTTTATTTTTTATTTTTGAGAAGAAGTAAGTACTGTCCTCTCTACAGGACCGTGAATGTGAGGGGGGGTTGTTGGAAAAAGGTGTTTCAAACGTGTTCTTGCCGGATGGCACTTTTCCAGGGAAAATGGGGGTGGGGAAGATTTGGTGTGGCGAGCGAAACCATGTCCTGTTGAATGTTGGATAAATATCGCGGCATGAACGGGAAAAACCCATCTCAAGGAGTCTTGGAGACGAGATTCATGGGTCGGCTCTTCAGATCCACGACTGTCCGGATTCCGTGTTTGCAGATTCAAGAATTAGACAAGTCTCCACAGCGGCCTGTTCTTCATCGAATTCAAAGGGGTTCCCGGGCCAATTCTTGGGCCGATCTCAATAGCCAGATTCTATCGATCCCGCCTTCATGTCAGATTTAGGATTTGGCACCATACCATAACCGGAATACTCCTGGACGGAAAACATCGGAAACGTCAAGCCCAAGGAGTCTAGAAAGAACAATGGAATGAATGGCCGAGTAAGAATGGGCAACGAGCAGCCACTCCGCTTCCCACACCCGAGCGAGATGTCGAGGAGGTCGAGGGAACCTCCCTGAGGAATTTGAAAGTGGCATCGCAAAAATGGTGCCAAAATACTGTGCAATGAAATCAAAAGATCTAAATTAATATCTTGCAGTTGAATATCACTTAATTAGACAAAGGCTTTCGCTACGTATACTTAGAATTCTTTCCTCAATTTCTATTATATTTTTGTTATTAACACAAGTCGATCAAATAAATTATGTTCACATGATGGTCACAATTTACTTTCCTGAAGTTTAACACCTCTAAATTTTTTTAATAAATATTTGTATACGTTTTCTTCGAGTTCTATAGTTATTAATATAGTATAAGTAACTAACATTTTAACAAGTTATTGTTGAGTTATTTACAGGCTAAGTGGTAGCGGATTTTATGGTGCCGGTTTCATTTTCTTCAAAGAGGGAAGGAAAAGATCATGGCCATAAGCCGTCATGCCGCCGTGCCGTGCCGCGCACCTGCTTATGTCTTAGATTCCCTGCCGGTTACTTCTTCAGTACTGATCCCGATTGTTGGCAAGATCGATTTGCAACAAGACTCTCGTGGAAGAGAGACACGGCTCACTGTTATTGTGTAATGACTTTGAGAGAAGAAATATTACCATGCGGAATCGGCGTGTCAAGTGGCTTAATTTGAGGATGTTTGAGCCTCTCAATGATGCATGATGCCTGAGAGAGACATTTTGTCTCTTTTCATACCTCCACAACGGTAGAAATATAATGGCTGAGAAGACTGTCCAATCACACGGAACGAACATGAGACTAGTACATTGCCTGTAAAGAGTTTAGCTCAGACGCCGTCATGGACAGCCTTACTCCGTAGACAGGCGACCGTTAAACCGGGGTTTGTTTTGATTTGCCTGGCAGTGCTTCCGGCTATCGAACTTCAAGTACACCAGCATGGAGAAATCGGAGATTTCGCAAACTCTAAGATATTGTGCAGATTGAGAATTCAAACCTCCATGTACTTGATGTCTTCACGCTTTGATGTGTATAAACCTGGCTCGTGTGATCTTCAACTCCGCCTGTGATGAAGGGTTGAAGTGCAGCAGTTCAATGAATTCGAATTGACTCTGCTTCTCTCTTCTGAATGGGTGCACACCTACCACAGGACAAGACAAGCGTTTTCATCTATGTGTTTCTTCCTGCTGGCTGTATGCAACCCTAAGAGATTTCCAGGCGAGATTGTAGCAACTTCAGAAAATGAGAAAGTCAAACCGTTAACGTCTTAGCGTCTTCCTTGCCTGCTTAGAGTTCAACCATCAATACTGTATCATACCAACAACGTGAAATCAATACAAAAGCGTTGCAGGACATTCTTCCTAGAGCTTGAAAACCCAACATATTGTATCTGTGGAGCGAGGAGAAAACTGACAAGCAACAACCATACGCTCGAAATCTCGACAGGAAAACTGGAGATGTGGAAATCGTACGACAAGATCAGATCGGCAAACCCTCAAGATTGCGAATCAAGTTTCCAGCGGCAAATGTGGAGAATTTGAAGGAAAATTCCCCGAAACAAGAAGATGAGAGCCAGATTTGAGTTATGAAGCCTTTATCCGCTTGTGTCCATGCAAACGTAAGAAATTCGGGTTTCATGGGTTGAGTGAGCAATGACCATGAATATCAAAGACCTCGAGCTGACGGATGTTCAGAATCAGCAAACCTCCGGACTGCTTTGCAGCCGTTTGACTGAATGATGGGGCTGTCATTCCCGCCATCTGGATTGGTGAAATAGCCTTGGCTGGGGGGGGGGGGGATGTGGTTAGGTGTGGTCGGTCGGTCTGAGGGAAGCAAGCCTTTTTGAATACGCCGATCCCGATCTGATACTCAAATGCCTTGTCGATAATGTTTCCATTTTCAAGCAGAACGCGTTTTCAATATGTACGTACTGTGTTTAGGGATGTATGGACTGTATGCATGCATCACGAACACACCTCGAGCAACACTGCATCTGCATTTTGGCGACGGCGCGATTTGATTGCTTCTAGAAAAAAGAGGGGAAGCCTGACATCGTTTAGCGAGATTCAATAGAACAATAATAAGGATTCAACAACGAACCCCCACGGATACCGTAGGCCGTCCTTACTAATTCGAGATTGAATAGGGGGTGGGGGCATGTGCCATGATATTGATACAGTTCCATACGACTGAACAAAGCAGGTAGTTTTGACGGCACGGAACGAGTCGATATGCCGCCTCCCTCACGCCATGAATCTGGTTCTAGACGAACGCCATGCAGGGTGAGCCTGATCGATGGGGGCACGTGGAGACACTGGAGAGGGAATGGCTTCAACCTGACCTGGTCTTTCATTAGTGTGAGGGTGTGATGACGATGGTGGTGGTGGTGATGGTGATAGTGGTGGTCATTAAGTCGTTCTGATACTTCCACGAAGCCTACTCCGTGGTGTGGGCTTGTGTTGAAGCAATCTAAAAACCTCGTCGAGGATGAAATGGTTCAGCAGGAGCCACGGCGTTTGGGAAAATGGCCTGCTTCAGTCAAAGTGGCAACCGAGAACATCGTCTTAATAGATGGGATATTATAATATACGCCAGGGTGTATCTTGGTAAGAATTTCAACGGGTTGCTTGAAACATTTTGAATCTTCTTGGAAGCCTGTTGTCTACCAGGTTGAAGAGGTGGCCCGAACTCGGAGTGGGCTGTTGTTGCATTGTGTGGGGCTTAATGGAGGGGAACACTGTCCCTGTAAACATGCCGCGGTGTTTACAGCGACATTCGTGACTGCTCTCAACCCAGTCTCGAGTACATCATAATTACGAAGACGTGAACTAAAAATTTTGGGCATTTTTGTGAAGAGGACTTTTGAGAGTTTTTACCGTAAGCGAGAGCTTACGCCCTGGCCTTTGTGAGCTAGTTCCATTTGCAAAACTGTTGGGAATTATGTCCTTAGTTAGCAAGCTTCATGACACTAATCTGAATACCTATACCATAGACTTCTCTTCCCAAGACTCCAACTCTATCAAGGTACACCCAGAACCGAAACGATCAGCGTAATGATCACACTCATCCCAAGCAAACCGATCAAAACTACCCAACTCCCAAAACCCATCTCGGTCATCTTTATTCCCCCAGGAGTTGTACTTCCTCCAGCCATAGGCAACGTACTCGTTGCGGCCGGCACACTACTCGACCAACTGCTCTTAGTCGAGAGAACAGAGAGCGAACTCTTCGTACTAGTTGCACCCTCAGACTCATCACTACTGACAGAAGTAGATTCCGCATTGTTGTTGTCGCTTGCGGCGCTCGAGATCAAGGTATCTCCTCCACCAACTAGATTGGGGCATGGGCGACAGGAGCGATACATGAACCCGCATGTTTGGCCAAAGAAACGTGTCCATCCGGGTTGATCAGGACCGATGCAGGGACAAGCCTGGACGGAGGTACAGCCTGGTGAAGAGGTCTTGCACATAGGTATTGTTAACATAATAAAAATATTCCACTAAACCCTTGATCATCTTATACATTGTCGAGTCTATCGTCATCATAGTCTTGCAAACTCACTAACAGAGTACGTACAGAAGGCGTGCTATCGACAGGTGTCTAGGCCACGGTCCCACATTTTGTCAAGTCGAAACTCGGACAGCATGCTTCCCTCGATGTGCCCTCATTCATACCATCGTACCATGCCTGCAACAGCCTGAGCCGCAACAACCTCCAACTGTACAACAGCCTCCACTGGGACAGGAGACTGTTGTGATGAAGCAGGCGAAGAGGGGGATCACAGGTATAGTTGTCCCTGACTGAGCTACTGTGAGGAGGGAGTGGAGTGGAATAGTGAGGAGGTTGGAAAGGAAGTGGACGAGGCAGAGCATCGTGACTTTCCTTTGAGGAATCCTTTGAATGAGGTAATGTGAAGGAGGCAGAGGACTTTAGATATGGTATCGTTGCATGCGTCTTATATAGTATGCCACCATAGGTATGTATGCATATTGCAAGTGCGGGCAGACTTAAACAACATCTAGAAACTTCGGAATGATATGTCCAATGTTTTAGAACTGGGCTGATTTTTGTTTCTGCTGTTTGGTTGGCAAATCGCAATGTTTGTTATTTTCTCGAGGCCGCTGAGGCTTGAGTCTAGAGCTTTTAAAGATCTGGATTGACTTGCGAGCTTTCAGCTTTAAGCCACATCCTGTCAAAGTGATGAGAGGTGTGGAAAGAAGTAGAGGCATCCCTTCGTCGGCATCGACCTGTAGTACGACAAATCATTTAAAAGCAATTGGTTTGCTTGAGTTGTTGAAGTGAACCCTATATTGCTGTTGTTTCGTGTGTTGGTCCGTTGACCCAGCGATAAGTGTAGGAGCACCAAACCCTATCTCAGCTGTTAGCAACAAGTAGTGCATGAGCTTATTGCAGTACAGTGATCTGATCCAAGTAATGTGCATGGTGCAACAATTCTCTGGTTCCTCCTTCATAGCCAGGTCTTCAAGTCGTTGCCATTATCTCTTATAGCACTGTACAATGCTGTATACCCACGCTATATCAGTTGCAAGGTGCGAAGTTGATCCTGTACCCCGCATGTGCCCGCTAACGGTCGCCTGAACAGCTAGGTATTCTCGAGCTTTTATGCCAACACTGGCCATACAATCTTTATATACTTACCTAGGAAAAGACAGCTTTGCTATTTTAATATTATGAAACGCATGAAACCTATTTAAAGCTTGCGCCGAACTCTCGGGGAGCATGACATGAATCCCAGATGTTTGTCTATATTGGACATGGTCAGCTTCATATAAACAACTTAGAGGTATGATCGACAGTAACGTCCGACCCACCCTGCCTCCGAGAAATGTTCGAGAATATCAATAATTGCTGCCAAATAAAGACCAGCTCGGATTTTGTACGGTGAGATAAATCTGACATCCGGACTCACGAAGGCAGGCTTGAGGCAAGCTCACCTCAAGCGATCGGCGTCGGACAAATCAAAACCTTCACGAAATGATCGGTTCATGAGTGCGAATCCCTTCCACGCTCGTCCTTACTAGCCGATATTTTTGACTTTTTGAGGCCCAAAGTACAAGGAAAAGACCCGGTTAGGTAGAAATTTAAGTCCTGCGGACACACCCAGATTCGCGATGTCAGGTTCTCACGGAGCATAAGATCGTTCTCGCCCTGAACCAGCGAAATGTGCACGGCACATCGCACTTCCTCCCTGCCGTGTATGAAGCGCCATGTCGACGGCGGCGGAAGCTAGATCTGACATCTACCTTGAGTCAAGATGGTTTGACTTTGTCCTCGGTTTGCTCATACTCTAACAGATGGCTTATCCATCCTCCACAACAGGACAGCGCACCATCGTCACCATTCCAGAATTTCCAGTGTTGGTTTTCAGATTGTCGGCGGCGGAAGCGGTCAAGGCGCGCCAGGTATTCCACTTCCTCTTCTTGTGTAACCCGACAATCATCCGTGGGTGCTTGGAGAGGCTGGGATGGTATCCTTTACTCATGCAGAAAATACAGAATTCACCTGCAAGAGTCTTGGGATTTCCCAATTTCTGAATCCCTGAAGGAAAAAGAGCCATGGGTCCGACTCCTTTCGCTCCCCATTTCTGACAGCATCAGAGGAAGCAGGGACAGGAGCAGGGAGCAGGGTTCGGGTATGCATGTGATCGAGCGATGAGATTTCCCACTCTCCGTTTCCCGTCTGAGTGGTTGAGGCAGGGTGAGGTCCTGATGTTGCCAGGGATATGGATGGGGTGGAAGTAGGATCATCGAATCGTTTATCTGCTTTGGGGAAACCGCCCGTGCAGGAGAGGTCCAAAAAATTGAAAGATACCGGAAACAAGTGCCATTTGATTGGTAGACATAAATTTGGGTCGAACAGCCTTTGATGTTGGAGAACTTGATTTCGACATTGTGAGTGGGTGGGTGAATTATTAATGGGTGTGCGTGTTTATGTTTAGTTTGGAATTGACAGAGTTGAGTTTAGCTCGTCTTTTGTTACGATGCCTTCTTTTGGCTTTCTCGGCTGGTGCTGCTCACAACCCTGGCCGAGAGATGGAACGTTTGACTTTGACGTGCGAACCCATCGGACGAGATCGTTTCCTTGGATTAGCGGCAATTGAGATCGCCCATTGATGTTTCGACGCCGTACCCTTACCCGTACCTACCGTTGTGGCCTTCTTTCCTTGAAGTCTGGAGGCGAGGGAAAAGTAAGGCGACTTGGCAAACTTAAGGTTCAGACTTCACGAAGACACTTTCGTTTCACAAACAGCAGAATTGACATTTTCGATTAGACTTCTGCCTGCATCTATCTCCATCTCGATCCCGATCATCAATTGTGGGAAAGAAACTTTGTCACTGGACACTTGTCTGAGACACTCACGGCTTCTACTGCCAAATTGCAGGTTTGACAACGGCAGTTAAGCGAACCACGTTCCAGGCAATGGGCAACGTGGACGCTTGCAATTTCTGGTCAACTACTTTGTAGCCAACAACATGTGACAGAATTCGAATTGAAACAGAGCTTAATGGTTGATATCAACAAGGAGGTTATCCACTCGCTGTAACGCTAGAGTGGCGAGATTATGACCTTGCAAACTCTTTTCGGGAACTACTGCTGTGTGTGAAATGTCACATATCAGATTGTGGCTTCAAGTTTTGATATATCCATGAACGAAGCCGTTGAGGATCTTTAGGGTTCGGAATTGGGAAATGGAACTTTGTGCATGGAACACCCTGGAGTTTCACGTGGACGCCGTTCGTTCGATTCGGTCCGCGCGGGTAAATTGAACGACGATTTCGCAATGGCACTTTCGCGATTGGGGTCTTCCAGACTTCCATACAGTCATAAAGTGTTCGTTGGAGATTGGGAAAGAATAGTGAGAAGGTTCCATGGTTCTCGAATAAAGCTTCCAATGTGGATTCTACCGGGAACAACGATGTGATCCTAGCCGAGAGGAGCGACGGATTGAACATGGAGAATATCGTGCAGGTGAGGAAACTTTTTCCCTCCCTCGTATCACACTAGCCTCTGATGTGCAGCTAATGCCGCAACCCTCGTACAAACTCGGCAATAATTCCTCACGATTAGCGATGGACGTGTGACAGACGTAAGCAGATCGGTCCACTACTAAAATAGGACCTGAAAGAACTGTGTGGTGACACCACAACGCCGCAGACTGCTTTGGGCTGGCTGTCTCTGGCACATGGTCATAGGTGATATCTGAGATAAAATACCGTGTTGGCTTGAGGGCTGCGCAAGCATGCAACGGGTTTATGAACCCGTGTGCTTTAAGTTGGGGAAGCTGCTCGGATAAATAGTCTCGGAGACATGCAGATGTCAAATCGGCATTGCATTTATCGGGACCAAGTAGTGGGAGAGTGTAGGTTCTTGAGGAGGTCTCAATGTCGGTCGCCGTGAGGAAGAAGCCATTCTTGATGTCGTGCAATAATAGGCCAAGGCCAGATCCATTCTCAACATGGTGGTCTGGATTTCGAAGATCCCTTTACCCTTCATTCTGGCCAGTACAAGGTGTGGAAAAGGGCGAATGTGAATTGATCATCGGACTTTTTTGCGGTTGAATGGAGGAAGTATCATTACTCGGATTGGCCGTCACTTTGCTTGAACCTGACCATCCGTATGCAGGTGCTGATGTGAGGTTTTTAGTTCAGATCATACAGCGGCCCGAGATATGTATGCATGCGCGGTGACATGTACGAAGCGCTCGAGAGACTGGGTGGTTGAAGGTCAGTCGGATGAGTTTGCGGATGCCTACTGTTTGGTGGTTGCCTCTGTTCAAGCGAGTCACAGTAATTGAAGTCCAGGAGAAATGAAGTCAAGCATGCGCCCATCTGTCCTGAACTCTTTCCCGGCATTTACAGTGATTGCTCTCGCTGGGTGGTGAACAATATGTTTTTGGAGGATATATTTAGCCCTGGGGCAGAAACGAATTCTAACACAGCCTCGCATTTGTGCAAATCTGTAACTACACGTAGCTGAGCAGTGGGAATAGCCCCTTTCTTTCTACAACCTCCGGACTCTGGACAACATGATTGGAAAGCCGTCGGCCACAGAGGGGTTCCCATGCAATAAAACGGTCTTCATAAACGCCTCTTTCGCCAAATGAAGAAAGCTAGGCGCTGAATTGCTTTTTCTCTGAAGAAGGAAGTATTTAGTGCGCGCCGTCGTACGATGGCGGCCACGAGGTTCGAGGGTATTGATGGCTTTGCTTGTTTGCCGGCGGAGGGTGGAGACTCAAGGCGCAATCTGATCTCATAGGAGTATATGATCGGTACTGTACAGTATCTACTACTCCTAGATGGGTGCCCCAAGATGACGAAGGTGGGTCCTTTGAGACGGTGTTGGTCGTTCTGGGCTCGTGTCAGAGCTGAGTTGCATATTGTTTTCCAAAGGCCTCCGAGTCTTTTCGATTTCCTTCGGAAAAAAGATTAATTGGTTGGAGTGCTGATCATGGAGTGATCAGCGTCTCTGGCTGGTACGAAATGTTCCCAGCGGAACTTCGACAGCGTATAGGTCGCTAGCACGAGCTGACCACTCGCTGATTGATATTGATGATTGATATCGATGATTCCAGCCTCCAGGCGCGGGCGCTAGGGAGGTGGATAATGAATATCTCATTCGGCAGTCAGGCGTTTGAAGCTTTGAAGCTTTGAAGCTGCAAAGTCGAGAACATGTACAGTGTGTGGTCCACCTTGTCCGAGACAGAAGTGATATTGGAATGTTCGCACAGGTACAGTACTCTATTATTTACACTTATTTACACTTCGGAATTACACTTCGGGTTTACACTTCGGGTTTACACTTCGGATTTACACTTTTGATACTCATCACATTTTGGTATACCCTTCAAGCGGTTCATTTGCTTCACACTACCACCCCCGCATCCTGTTTGCACTTTAACCGCATCCCACGAGGAGGAGAGGAGCAATCGAAGCACCATGTAAAGTATGTCGGTACACTACTTGGCTACGCCGCCGTAATGGAAAGACAAGTGAATCTCACACCCAAAAAACCTCCGAAACCCATGAAAACAGCCACCACCACCATACCATGACTGCTACTGTACTACTGCACCCTGCACCCTGCACCACCACCACGCACCAGCCTGAAATCTGGAAACGCATCTCCTCCCGGTTCACATCTGGGCGCCGCTGTCTCTCTCCAGGGATCACAGACATCCTGGACGGCAGACGCATAACAAGACTGCGGCAAGCATCTCGATTCACTGCGATTCCGATTCAGGCAATCGCCTTTTATCGACGCTACTGCTAGACGCCCTGGTGTCTTCCATGCTGAAGTTTGTTGTGGAGTTTACCTCCTGAGGTTACTTTGACGTATAGTAGCCTCTGTCTACAGTATCGTCCGTGCCTCGTCTAGTGATCCTTTTCCCCTCCGTGATTCTCAGTCCCCATTATTCTGCTCATCCCCGTTCCATGTCCTGCTATGGTATCCACAGTCTAATAATGCTGGACCAGAGCAGAGATGGCCGATCGTTGGTGCTGGCTGTGATCTGCTATGGGGGGGGAAGACGTTCCGGTTGAGCGTGTGCCAGGCAGCATGTGCCGCACCCCCCCTCCCCTGTTATTTTTCATTCCCAGGGGATGCTCTGAAGTGTTTCTTTTCTTTTCATATTCCTGGTTGCTTCCCTGGTTGGTTTTTGTTTTACAGAGGCCAAGCACGGTAACGACTCCTTAACATGACATGGCATGATCCAGTCCTGCCCTTCGCTATCCGGACAGCCAGAGCTAGGAGGAACAAGACGACCGCCCGCAGAATGGGGAAGCGGGTGATTGGGGCCATTACAGTACGGTGATTAGGGCTGGTTAGGGTGATCTTGATCGTCGATGGCTTGGGGAACTAATTGATGGGACCCTGTCGCGGCCACGGCCACCGGCCCCATCGAGCTGAAGGCGGGAGGAGACAGGAAATAATCGAAGAATACGACTCTACGGTCCTCGAACGATATGATTATTACCGTTTTTATTATTCTCACTATCATCATCGTTATTGTTCCTCCTTCTTAGCAAAACACTGCACAAAACCAGTGTCCCAGAACCGTCTAGCCAGCTTCTAGCGACACCCTAAACCTAAAGCTTACTCCCGTAGCGTAGTGCCCTCCTCATCTGCTTTGATGGCTGATAGACATCATCGCAGCCCAGTGATCGCCTACATATTCTAAATATCCTTATTTCGACCTTGTCTTGGGGCAACCTCCTCCTTTCTTCCTCCTCCTTTCTTCCTCCTCCTCCTCCTCCTCCTCCTCCAATACCATTCAGAGGACGATCCTAGCATCACTGGATCTACTCTTCCAGGCACTCCGGCCATCCATTTCGGCTTCTCGGTTTTCACACAGCGCATTTGTTGTTGTTTTTGCCCGCTTGCTTTGCTTCCATTCTCACGACCAAACTAGATATCTCACCTATCCTCGCCTCCTCATCCTCTACTCCCTTGGTCAACTTGATCACGACAGGCACCGGCTGGTGAGTGGAAAAAGAATAATCACTTGGAAACGACACAGCAGCTCGACAAAACAACAACACAACAGCAGCACAGCAGCAACGTTGCACCCCCACACCACACGACTTTCCGAACCTCGTCACATTCATTCTTTCTACACCCTCACCTATAATCTCCTTCGAGTGGCTACAAATCGCCCATCGTCCCAGTTTAGTTAAAGAGCCAATTTACCAGTTGCGAGGAACAGCACTGGAACATCCCCCGCCAGACTGGATCCAGAATCAGGACCAAAGAAAAAAGACATCAACGAGTGCGACCACACACACCTCGATAAGTGCTGGCATTCCTGTCCATCTCCACCACACGCCCCCTCGTACAAGTGAAATCCGCACCCTTCGTTCTCCCTCGAGCTGAGGGAAAGGTCGCATGTGTGTGTCTGGGTGGTGAACATCGGTGTAACGAAGCACACATCGGAACGAAACAACATCCTTTTCGTCAGCCTCCCACGCTCTCGTCCCGCACCGAAAGCGAGTTCCTATCTACTCGACCATCGCTGCATTGTTGGAAGCGTTGAAAAGGTAACAGCAGGCAAAGGTCCGTCCCGTCCATCTCCCTCCGAGGAGCCATGCTTATGATCCCTTTGCCGCCCCCCCGCGCTCGAAAATGCTAATGTATCGCAGGAGTCTCCTATTCCTGATCAACCACACGAGAAGTTCGAGCGACCGATCATAATCCTCATATATACAATGGCGGCCACAGCAGTCGTCAGCCCCACCTCTTCGATGTATTCTGGTCCTCCCCCGCCATACACTTCCTGGCAAGGACCAGATCTCGGGCAGAGATCCGGTCTAATTTCACCCCCAGACTCGAGACGAACATCAGACAACAAGTCGGAACTTCCTCCCCACATACAAACTGGTCCCCCTCAGCAACGACAGTCGCTGCCCTCCATACATGAAGCGCTAGGGACAGGTCCAAGACCCAGTCCCTACAAATCGCCAGTCTCTGCCTCGTTCCCTCCAGCGCAGTTGCCATTTTCTCAACCACCAACTCGATCGTACTCCACAGAACACACCTCATACGCTCCTCCACCGCCGCCTGTCTATAGACAGCCTTCCCCGCCACGACCAGTCCAACCACAGACTAATTCCTACTCAAGATCTGAACCCCAATATACCGAACCGTTGAGACACCCCTCGATAACTTCGCTTCAGACTGCCCCTGGGCCTCCAGCCCAATATGTTTCGCAGTATGAGTCTTCAAGACAGCCACCCGAGTCAAGGCTGACAGAGAGGGCACCACCATCCGGGTATCAACAACATCTTTCTTCGGATGCAAGTCACAGATATGGACCTCCACCTAGCCATCAGATTCCACCGTCGCCATTTGGTTCATCCTCCAATCAACCACAGTATCCACCAAGAGATGGCAGGGAAGCCGCTGACTCGTGGAAGACCTACGCGGAGAAGAACACCCAGAAACCCGGAAATCCTAATGCTATGAAGCGAGATTTGGAAGCGTATCAATTTGAAAATGGTTTGTCTGAGGTATGTAAACAACAATTTCCTTGACGAACGTATCATCCTGTTCTAACTTGACTTCAAGGTTGTCAAAGCCACCTATCATCTCGGCAAATTCTCAAACCACTATCTCCCAATCGCAAAACAACAGCAACGTTGTGTAAATACTGTTCCCGATGGAATGCCAAACTCGCACGAATGCGCCGAGTACGTGCTACACGCCAAAAAACTTCTTGAGTCCATGACGAATCTCAAGAACATGGTCTACGAGCAGGAGCAGGCTATGCTCGAGAACCAACGTATGAGAGAGCAAGGTGCACGTCCTGGAACATATGATGATGAAATGAGCATGTATGGTGATGAAATGAAAAGCCATGGTGGTTACGGAGATGGTAACAAAAAGCGTCGAGGGGTAAGTCTTCTCTTCCATTTGAGTTTCTCGCACTTATAATCTGACGGAAGAACTAGAGAGCCGCACCGCCAGGCCGATGCCATAGCTGCAATCGAGCAGAAACTCCAGAATGGAGGAGAGGCCCTGATGGAGCACGCACATTGTGCAATGCTTGCGGGTTGCACTATGCCAAGCTTACACGAAAAAACAACCAAAAGCAAAGTCAAGGGAGCAATAGTTCTACGAGTTTGAGACCGAAGAGCATGGATGGAAGCGACACTCGCCCACCACCTTCACTTCAGTAAAAGGTTTCGTCTACTAGGATGAAGCTCTCTCGACGGATACCCCGAGTATCAACAAACGACAACCGGCGGAATTTGGTCTTCTCAAGAGTTGGCAGTCAACTTCAGTAAACTTTATGGAGGGTGGATTTGATCTTCTTGTCTCCTGTATTGTTCACCTTCTATGGTGTGTATTATCCGTCTTCTAGGGCGTCAACATTATCCGGTGTCGGTTGGGCCGGTCTCTAAAGGAGAGGAGAGCTTGTCATGGGGGTGTTGGTACCGCATTCTCGGCGCTGCTAGGCGCTTGTTCTTTTCAGAGAGTAACAGAAAAGTACCCTCCGGGTATGCGGCTGGAGTTGATTGTCTTTCCCTGGGGAACTTGAAACTAAAAGAGGGAGCGATATGTTTGGCATGCATGCATCATCATGGGAGTTTTTTGTCTTCATTTTTGGGCGGCTTCAATATATCCCGGGGGCACACACTTCCCCTGTTTTTCCTTTTGATTTTCTGATTGTTCTATCAATCAAGATGAGGAAGAATGGAGCCATTTGGTTCTTTCCCTCTGATTTCTCGGGGAGACCAACCCCGACAAGATGTGAAACGAGGTTATGAAGTCGGATTTTACAGCTCGGAATCTATAGCATGCAAGAAACAGATATTGCAATAGCGTTGTTTTGAAACTTTCTTTATACATTGGGGAAAAGGGAAGAAGAAGCATACTGGCTTTTTAAGATTGGCATCTGGGACAAGGGAATGGAGGACTACCCAGCCAATGGCATGGAATGGAGAAGAGAGGATAGTTTGAATGCCCAGATGAAATGAGATGGGGTTTTCAGATCCTATCCTTCATGTAAATATTTTGGGAGGGCAAGGAAGATTGTGGGAATTTGCCCACCTATCGACAGAGATTGCTGAGACGAGACGAGATATATGAGAAACACGAAATCAAACATATATGCCTCTCGATTTCAGTTGAATTGTTATCGTTTTGACTTTGTGATATATTCCCTTCCACCACGTAGAAAGCAAAGCTTATGCCATAGAGTGGCTGAGCTGGGCTTGAGACTGGGCTTAAGATCCCACTTTCATGAAGCGTTACAGTAAGATCAGATTATCTACGAGCACGTGTGGTATCAGATCCTCGGAAATAATAGTGCATGTCTCCTTCGATGTCTTGCAATCTGGGTGAAATGTCTCATCGTAACGACCATCTTGCTCGGCTCTTGTGAACAAGTTCTCTTCCATCCTTTTCCTGTCATTCAATAGCATTGTTGTCACATTTTAAGCGAGCCATATATCTAAAAGGAGGGTTCATTGACGCAAGGGGGCATGTCAAGAGATGTGACATATCGGGTGTGTGTGTGCTTGTGGCTTGAAACCTCTGATGGAGAACGCATGTCGCAACTTTCGGGATTATTCAGATGTTTGTAATGAGACAAATTGTGTGCTGACCATGTGTACTGTACAGTAGCTCATGACGAAAGAAAACATTTGGCGGGTGTTATAAACGTACGCCTTTCCTTGCTTGACACGCTCGCCTCACGAGTGAGGAAGCATCATTTGTGGAGCAAAAGGCGGTTTATGCGTACGACATTGATAATGTGTATACTTGAATAGCACATCCGGAAATCTGTGCATCATCACCACATAATTGCTGAGCACTACCCTCGTTCTTCGTTCCTCACTTGTGTGGTCTGCTTACTACCAGAGACAAGGTCGCGGGACCCAACAACGTAGGTCTTTCGACCCTCGCTTAAGAACCGAACATCATCGTGATGGGTACAGTACAAAAATCCCAAGCGGCTAGGAGATCAACAGAAATTTACAGATTCAACAGACCCAACAAGAAAGAACAAGCCTTGGAAGGCTAGAAGAGGAAGTTAGAGGAGAAATTTTGTGACGGGTGCTTGCTTGTTGGATTGTGAGAGGGCACGGAACCTTTGGAGGTTGGGTGGCATGGCTTTTTGTTTCAATGATGACTCTCGTGGTTCATGGACGGTGGAGATGCTTTATGTGCGACCACTTGATCGGAACTGGGACGGGATCGGAAGAGGTGTTGTTACACAAACTAAATCATAGTGTGGAAAAGATAGACAGACGGCTGGTTTTCAACCTTGGGATCGGTTGTTGAAGTACATAACGTGTGAGACTGTTGTCATCTGGTACAAGTGTTGGATTGGAGAAAACCGAAGATGTTGTTGGTTGGAGGATGGAAAAGTAATGAATGAGTAGGTGAATGGATGGTCTCACTCACTCACTCACGCACCCAGGTGACTTCGCCAGAGCTGAACACGACCCAAGAATGTTCGGATGGTCAGTTCGTGCTGGTAGAACGGTTGGCTCCTTGGGCATCACCGCAGTACTTTGTTATGTACCTGCTTTTCGTCAACAGAATTTTTTTCGAAACGAGATGCGGCACAAGAGGAAGCAATAAGCCTTTTTCTCGGAACGAAATGACGATCACCAACTTCGAACTACCCACGAACCAGGCCACCGATGGACGAAAATAGCTCATCCCTCAATTTTGGAGCGCTTGCGAACATCGAAAAGAAGCAGCAGAAGCAAAGCCTGGGGTTTCCCAACGGCTCGTCGTCTCCCGGGCTGGCTGATGGATCTCGGATCTAAGATGGTGGCAGAGGGAAAAGCAAATATAGCCCTTTCTCGATGGAAATGGCTGGGTTGGATCATGGGCTGATAAAATCTGGAGGAAGGGATGGCGAGTTGCACTAGAAATTCGAGGCAACCTGTGGCACTCCAATTCTCCATTCTTGCTCTGACCTCTGGTTCTTCGTGATCCGGTCACGCAGGAACTTCATCGGTACCCAAGCAGGGTTGGTCGCATTACATGCGCTGCTCAGCAGCTCTCTTGTACAGTAGAGTACAGTACAGTGTAGCAGCTGGTTCATGCAGCGAGAAGTGGTTGCGGATACCAGCATGGTACGTATGCGAGACGAGCCAGAGGAAAAAGGGAGGGCAGGTTTAATGCAGCACAGCAGGTGAAAATCGGATCTTGGTTGGATGGTGTGGCGGAGATATAAGCGAATATGTTGGTGGATGAGAGCGTGGTCTGTTTTGTGCTTGTTGGAGGCAATCGTTTGGGTCGGGCTGTTGGGTGTGAGGTGCGTCCGTGGTTTGTGGCATGTTGTACTGCATCTAGGGGATGTGGAGAAAGCGGTAGAGTGCGTCGGAGCTGGATGGATGTATCGAGCGGTAGGGTTGCTGGAAGCGAACTGTGGCAGGTTGAATACTGCCGTGATAGCGAGCTTCCCCCGTGGCTCTTCATTCTGCAATTGGGAGTGAGATAAAAAAGCGTTATTGGAGGTTGGATAACGTGAGGAGGAGGTTCTGTCGCCAGCACTCTCTGAGGCAATGTCACATTCCAGAGAATAGCCTATTCCCACTAAGCAGATAAGAAGCTCTATCTGCAGTGCTCAGCATATATGAGCTTATGCTTCCTCGCTGTGGCTTTCGCCGTAGGTCTGATGAGTAACAGGGCGTGAAGTTTGCGACGGATTATTCATCCTCCAGTGTGAAATGGTGTTGTTCTTCCGAAAGGGTTCAAGTGCGTAGTTAGCCTTGGCACCCACCAATGTTGTATTAGTAAGCCTTGGCGTTTACCAATCCCTTCACGTTCACCCCACTACTAGTCAGTGACGCGCCCTTAAATTTGCACTTCCCTCTGGAATCTTTATATCCTCATCCATTCGCAATTCGATCGCTCTTTGGACCATCTACCGCACTCAATTGACCCCCGCAAGTCCCCCCGCATTGCGTGCTCTAGCACAAGACAACTTTTGGCCTCGCGGGACAGATTCATGACGGTGCAGGGTGGGGGTTTTGGTTTGGGATCCGGCCTTTTGTAGCCTCGTGGCCGCCCCGTTTGCGGGATAGTTTGAAGGAGGAATCTTTGGGATATATTCTCTTGCTCAAGCGAACCCGAAACCGATTTTCTAGAGTTACCACTTTGGACTCCGAAAAGAATCGTGCCCAAACGACGTTGTGATACCCGGAGAAAACGATACCCCACCATCTGCATTCAGCCACGGAGTGTTCGCATGCAAATCAGCAATTAAATCGCTCTACAGAAGATTGGGAGATAAGCGCCGTGCGTTTGCGCCGCTTTGAAGAGTACAATGGGTCTTTTGTGAGTTGAGAATAACTCGCAGATGCAAACGGAGGAATGGAGAACTAATTGGAGTTTCGCAGAGCGCTAGGAACGCCTCTAGAGTGGCCAGAGGCAAAACAGAATGCCGACCATGTGCGAGAATGGGGAATTAAGGTATGAAGAAGTGATATGTTATGCAATGATGTGCCTGACAGGTCTCCAGCAACTTTTAACTATTTGGAATAAAGCCAAAGGGAAGGAAAAGGACGCTCTACTTTGGGGAGACGAGGTGGGTTTCAATTTGAATCGCATATCATTGTGGTGTACTGAACGTGGCTCAGGTTGAATATCTTGTCGTTAATTACAAAAAAGGCGACGAAAAAGTCACGCTCTCCTTGCGACAAGCAGATATTTTGAAGGCATTGGCACATGACGAGGAGCTTTGCAAAGTTGGAGGATGTGTCCCAGCATTGCAGCCCATCAAGTCAGTCACAATAGCATTCACTGCATCTTCCGAAACTAATGTACCAGGGGCTCTCTTCCAATCTTCCATCCCGAGTTCGGCCGATTCATGCTCGAGGCGACACCTGGAAGGCCATGGGGAATTGGACTGAAGGACCTGTTGGGTGTAGAGCCGAATATGAGGTTGAGGTAAAAACAAACAGGCCCCTCATATGAACATTGATTGAAAGAAAACAGACGGAAGATCGCCAAAGACCACATGAATCCGGAGGAGTACCCGATTACTTTGACGACATACCCACGACTGGGAAGTCCGGGAGTTTTCACTTCCCCACACTTTCCACCATCAGGCCCGAGATTACGTTCTCAATTTGTTCCAGATGAAATCGCAAATCCTCACATTCGATTTCCAACGCTTGCCGCAAACATTCGAGCGCGAAGAGGACGAAAGGTTCAAGTCAACGTACCAGTTTTCAAGGACAAGAAATACACCGTCACCGTGGAAAGACCCCACCGTCAACCATGATTTGCAGAATTGGCCGGAAGATGACGATGTGCGGAACGGGGCTGCGCCAGACAACTTCATTCACATGGACGCCATGGCATTTGGGATGGGGAGTTGCTGTTTGCAAATCACATTTCAAGCTAAAAATATCAACGAGGGCAGAAAGATGTACGATCAGTTGAGCCCAATTGGACCGATTTTGCTTGCTTTGACAGCAGCGACTCCAATTTACAAGGGATTCTTGGCAGATACTGATGTGAGATGGAATCAAATTAGCGCGGCTGTTGATGATAGAACACCAGAAGAACTGGGTGAAAAGGTGAGTCCATATGCCATTCTCGAGAGACGTGACTAATTTCGTAGCCTCTGAAAAATGATAGATGGAGAATTCCAAAATCAAGATATGCAGCAAATTCGACGTACATTTCTGATGATCCCAGGTTAAGAAAAGAATATTTGGATCCAAATCTCGTCATTGATGCCGAGGTCAAGCAACAA
>JBAMDN010000207.1:0-35605 GCA_037074945.1 Tetracladium marchalianum
ACGAGTTGTACCGATAACAGAACCTGAGGCCGATGATTTGTGGTAGCATTCGATCTTCAGGCTTCAATCTTGCAATCGATTTCTCGATGATCATGTGGATGGCACTCTTCTCCGTCGTCGGTACAGAAATCTTGATTGCTCAAAGCATCCGCATTCTCTTCACAACGCTTCTTCGAAAAGACGAAGATACATGCTGGAAGTAAAGTCTCCTTCTTGAGAAACTGGACCAGGTGCACCCACAATGTCTTATCTTGTGCAGCAGATGTTCTACCGCCTGGTCGTCCCCCTCTACCCATGTGTCCGGGTGCATGACTGGCTCTGGGTGGTCCTCCGCCTCCTCGCCCTCGTTGTTGCGGTGCTCCTCTCTGAGCTCCACCACGTGGCGCAGGACCCCCTCGCTGGCCACCTCTTTGACCACCTCTTCCACCTCTATCTGCACCTCCACGGGCAGCTGGAGGGGGAAGGGGCTTTTGCTTATCTCGTCCTGAGAGAACATCGTTCGCATCTTTCCAGCCCTTTTCAATGAACTTCTTTTCATGATCCACAATCTTATGAATACCCTTTTCTGCCCATATATAATGCTCAAGTGGAACCGGTCGTTTTGGTGTAGAAATGACGTAGATGTCCTTCTTCTTGGTTCGTCCTACCCAAGAGGCAAACTCGTATGTATTCGGAACAGTTGCGGAAAGTAGAATCAGAGTAACATGTTCAGGTAACATGATGATGACTTCTTCCCATACGACACCTCGCTCCAAGTCGTTAACGTAGTGTACCTCATCGAAAATAACGAACTCTACATCTCGAATCAGATCCGCTCCTCTGTACAGCATACTCCTCAAAATTTCAGTAGTCATAATCAAACAACTGGCTTCAGGGTTGATTTGCACATCTCCGGTGAGAATGCCAACCTCATCAAAGACCTGTCGGAAGTCTCTAAACTTCTGATTACTCAACGCCTTGATAGGCGATGTGTAGATAGCTTTCGTCATGTGCTTTGCAGCCAAAGCAATAGCATACTCTGCTACCACAGTCTTCCCAGCGGATGTGTGAGCAGCTACAAAGACCGAGTCTCCGTTCTCGAGGTGATACACCGCCTCCTTCTGGAAAGTATCGAGTTCAAAAGGCCATTCCCTTGCCATGTCCGGAACCAACTCTCGGAAGTTTGGAATATCCCTTTTAACATCCACCATATGTGCCCACTCCTTTCCAGCACGCTTCGAGCTTGAGGCAGCCAAAACACCACGTGGTTCCAGAGCGGGGAATTCCACAGGTAGAAGAGAGTCGATATCATCTTCGCTCTCTTCCTCTGTAGCATTTCCAGAATCTTTACCCTCGACTGGTGTCGTACCTTCATCCCCGGGAGCCTCAGTTGGTTCCTCATCTAGAACCTTTTCAACCTCTTCTGCTTCCTTCTCCTCTTTCTCCTCCTTTTTCTTCTTAGAAAACTTCACACCTCTAGTAAATCCAGGTGCAATCTCCAATAGTCCTCCTTCCCCTCCCAAATTTATGACTCTATCCAGCTTTGGCTTGCTTGTAGTTCCCTTCGCAGGATTCCCAAGTAATTGCTCCTCCAAGGCAGCAGCAGACTCAACACCCTCCAACCCACCCGGCGCGAAAGGGAAGAATCCCGCAGCCCCTCTCACGAAATCTGCTCTGTTTGCTGGCTTTCTTAAGAACGAAGTCGAGTTTTTGGCGGTTGCGCTGTTGGCTGGCACTGTTACCTCCTTGTATCCTGTAACGCGGCCTTCGAGACCTTCGCGAGTAAATCGGGTTATGGTACGTGTTTGTGTGGGCGCCATCTGGAAAAGAGTGGTGTAATTGGGAGGAGCATCCCAGCGTCTGCGGATGTCAGTTCTGCAGCTACACAACGACTACAAGTACATACTGCTGGAGCTTGTTGAGCCATTCTGTCGAGAAATTAGAGGATGGCGTGAGGTATTTCTGCTCCAGCTCTTTCTTGAGAGCTTCGCTGTCTTGCTTTACTCGTTTGCGTGGTTGGCGTTGATCGAGAATCTGATCAATCCAGTCATCTGCTAGGTGGCCTGTATCATTCAGATTGACTCTCTCCAGAGAATCCACCAGCTTGTCAGCCATGGTGTCGAGTCCAGGCTACGGGGTGTAGGAATGTGTCTTGGTGGAAATGTGTTGCGAGTGAGGAGTGTTGACGTCGACGCCTTGCCAGAACAAACGAGGCGAGCAAGGCTGAGATTTTGCCCCGCGTCTCCCACGAAATAATTAACCATAGAATCATCACAACGCAACTTTTCACAAAGTTTGAATTTAAATAAAAAAAATCACTGGCCTATTTATTTGATATCCTTTACATACTCTTTTGCGCCAACCGATGCACCCAGTCATAAAACCATCTTACAGCAAATTTGTACTTGCTAATGAACTCTACCACATCCCCTCCATTTCAGCCATGGCTTCCATCTCATCGTCAAAATCATCTTGTACAGTCTTTTTTGGTTTTGGTACAGCTGTTGAAGTCTTTTTGTTTCCGGAAGCACCGTTCAAAGCGTCTTCTTCAGCCAACAAAGCATCCAAATCATCCTCATCCATTCCAAAGTCATCCTGTACAGGTTTTGCTTTTAGTGCAGCAGTTGTAGCTTGCTTGTTTCCAGATCGCAAAGCATCTTCCTCTGCTAACAAAGCATCCAAATCATCATCGTCCAATCCTTCATCAGCATTTGTATTCGTCCTTGGCCCAAAGATTGAAGTATCTCCACCAAATATCGAGGCTTGCGAAATGACTCCACCAATTGGTGCTGTCGGTCGTTTTGGTGTAGCACCATATAAATCGTCCATCTCCATATCCTCGTCAACAGTCGGCGTCTTTGCAGCAGCGGTTTTCTCAAATATTGGTGCAATTCTAGAAGCAGTCTGTTCCCTTTCTCGTGTTGGCAATGCTGGCTCATTGTATAATCCGTCGTCTTGATCCGTTGGGCCAGCCTTCCCTTCGTTTATCCATTCCATCCGGGCTGATTGCAAGACCTTCTTATGCCCCATTTTCTCCACCGTTGCGAGAGCATCTAAGAATCGAGCCTTGGGGAAGAGTTCGTCCAGCCATAATTGGTAAAATGCGAGAAGTCTAGAGGCATCGGAGTACTAGAGCATGTCAGCATTTCATTCCGGAGAAGAAAAGCGTGAAATATACCTCATGTCCTTTGCCTTTCAGTTTAAGCTTCTTTTTGGCGTCTTTCCGTAATTTTGGGATGCCGTTCGCAGAGAGTAATCTATCGTTGGAATCAGTCTATGCAATCCAGAATACATAAATACAACCCACCTAGCTTCGTCCAGCTTCACTCGTGGTGCTCTAGGTTTCCTTGTGACTTCAACCTCCTCATCAATACCCAAGTTGGCGCCAGTTTTCCCACTATTTGTGCTTTCTTTCGTAGTTTTGGTGGTTTCTTTCGCGCCAGGAACTTTGTAGTTCGCGCTGAACGGATCATCTTCTCCATCGATATCATAATCGAAGAGGTCGTCGAATTCGTCCCCGCCAGTAGTTGGTCCACCAGTTGGTAAAGGTGCTGAAGTTTTTGATGATGACATCTTGCAAAATAACGCTAGGTTCTTTTTTGACGTTGAAATCCTTCCAATTCTCAAATGATCTCCACGAAATTGTTTTATTGTTGTATTGGTACTCTCCACAGAAATATGGATTGAGGAAATCGCGTTTACCCTCCACAGTTGGAGACGCGACTGCCAAGACCTCTTTCACGCTGCACAATTGGACCACTTCGGCAGCCGTATCGAAATCGGACCTTCGCAAATCAACGACATTCAATTACCAGCTCACTGCAAACCGCATCAGAATTCCAATTGGGACAGCAATTGTCACCGTCACAATGTCCAACACAGATTACCGACCGTACGTGCCAGCGAAGAAGGTCTACTCCGACTTTCCTGTAGGTGCAACCTCTCCCCAAGCTTTTAGAACCCTAGCTAACCATGGCCCCTCGCAGCTCATTGACAGTGACCCGTACGACCCCCTCGAGCTCCAAACTCCACCGAAGAGAGCCCATTGCTAATCAATTGATCGATAGACATTTCAAGCGAGTCGTGGGCTATGCTCGTAAATCAGATTATGCCGTTGGTGCGTCGTGGGCGGTAGCTGGACCAGCCCTCTTCATGCTGTGGGAGAAAGTTAGTCCTTCGCATGTTGGAAGAGGAGGATTCGCTGGACCTATGCGTGTCTGTGTTGGAATTTCGCTCGGTGCTGGATTCCTCAAGTTCTACCAAAGATCTATATGTTCGTCTTTCCATATCTATATCCCGATGCCCAAGCTATGTCACAAGGGAAGCTAATATCAAACTCAAAAGTGCGATTTTACGGATGGACTGAAAATCAACGGGAAATTGATATGGATATGAAAGAGATGGTCACTAAAGTCAAGAAGGGCGAGCCATTGTATGGTACCAGCACCCTCACACCATACATGCAGGGAGTAGCAAGTCGAAACTCGAGATATACGGGTGTCTTCTTGCACGTTATTCCTTGGTTCAACTTTGTCAACCACAACCAGCACGGCGTGGATACGGCGAAGTATTATTGGCAGGCTGAGAGGGAGTTGGAAGCTGAGCGGGTTGCAAAGCAAGGAAATTAGATGGGACGAGGTTAGACGGACGCTGTGTATCATTGTAAATATGGAATCGGGCTTTCTTTGTTTTAGTGAAATGGCGTACTCAACAAATTTTATGGGTATCATATTCTGTCTTCTCTATGGTTTTAATGTGGACAATGGTACTTGGTCCAGTTTGAACGCCCAAATTGTACCTCCAAATCAGCTACCCTGCCCAATCTCGTCATGTCGATCATCGATGTTCATGAAAGCTCAACCATAACCCAAGCTCTCAACACACAACCACCATCAATCAACCAACCCTCCCCTTTCCCTCGGGCAACGGCTCAACCTCCAATTTCAAAACCCTCCCCACCTTCCCCCTCGGTTCCGGCGCCCTCTCATTCTCCTGCACATAAAACCTTCTTAATAGCAAAATCGCTTCCTCCCTCAACCACCCACCACTGACCTCATAATCACCCTCTACCTTCCCAATCGCAATCACACCCTCCTTACCATCCCCACCCAAATCACCATCTTCACTCACCAACTTCCCATTATTACACTGAATATTCAGCACACCCCCAGTCCCTCCAAATTTCTCATTACTCGCCCCAAAATACACCTTTTCGATTCCCATTTGTCGAAGGAAGCTGGCGCACATGATGCATGGTTCTACCGTTACATAGAGAATGCATTCTTTTAGTATGGTGGGATTATATTTTGATTTTCTCATTTTCTTTTCTGTTGGGTTGACAACTGATGTTGAAATTGTATTTGTGTTGATGTTTGCGTCCAAACTTGACTCCGAATTTACTTCGTCTGGTGAATTGGAGATCATTGTTGAGAATACCGGCGGTGCTGATGATAAAAGAGAAGATGAAGAAGATTCTTCTTCATCAATGGGCGTAGTAAGGATCTGATTGACAGCAATGAATTCCGCATGACGAGTACCATTGTAAGTGCGATTTGTGGCGTTCATACCACGGCCTATGATGGTGGAGGTAGGTGGATGGTAGATCACACATCCAACTGGTGTTTCTGATGTTGAGAGGGCGAGAGAGGCCTTGAGATGGAATGCGTTGTTAGTATGTGTGTCATATCAGGACGACAGATGTAAAGGTGAGGGTAGGTGAAAAAATTGGGAAGAGCAGAAATACCATTGCAAGAGCTTCTCGCATTAAGCTCAAATGATGTTGCGTTTCTTGTTCGTCCATTTTGTTTTTCAGTTGGAGAAGGATTTTTTTCGAGTTGAGAGAAGTTTATCTGTTGAGGAAGTCTAGATAGGAGGTTCGATGGAGAGATATAATTCTCATGAAAAAATCTAATTTCACAAAAGATTTCAGATTGTGGAATTGTAAGAAAACAAAAACAAAATATTGAACTTTCTAGATGATCTACCCAGAAGCATGTAAGTCTTCTAGAAATATTCTCAAGGACAATTTGGCAGTCACGTCCATTCTTTTTCCAGCACTTGCTTTCATGGACAAAACTCGAAGGGGCAACGATGAGATGGTTCCACGTGATCGTTTAGAACCTTTGTTTTCAGACATTCAAATACATCACAAAAGCAATCTTCTTTAATTCCAGCCTCACACACTAAAACTAAAATCTCTTTCTCTTACTCACCAAGCCCTTTTTATCATTCTTTCGCCTTTTCTCTAACCTACCACTCTAACTACACGTGATATTTTGTACCCATGTCAACTTCCCCGCAAAGCCACAAAGCTGAACCCCAGATCAGCAATCTCGAAATTGTCCTTCCGAAGATGGAGGCTCGCAAGCGGAACAACCTCTTCCATAAAATTGTATATTGCTTGCATGATCCTGATGTCTCAATCACCTTGTGCATTACTTTCCCCAGATAATTTAATTTATTACTCCCGCTCTTCGCGAGATGCGTTGTAGAGATTAAGTTAGATTGGTTTGGGGGACTTTTGCTTGTCGTCTGATGAATGGTTTTTTGGTACTGATTGCTCCTGCGTTTGATTGCATTATTGCTTGTATATTGTGAGGTGAGGCGAGGCGTGAGATGTGGTGAACGTGATGTGAAAGAGCCTCGCTGAGACTTCGGGACTGACTCCGTCGCGCCTACGAATCTTGAGGGTATGAATCGCCATCGACATTCGCCATCGCAGGTTGCTTTGACATCTTCTTTGAGTAAGGTAGCGGTACTGTTTTCCAAAAGACAGTGCGTTGCGTCAACCTACAATCGATTGACGGCGGGATGTTTTGAGAACCTGAGTTTGGCGTTTCACCAACTTCGTCTATCGTTTATGAATCAAGAGACTTCGCAAGCAAATCTCTTTCAAAACGGTGGTTTTACGTTGATTGTATGTACGATGACGGATGGATTAATTTTTTGGGGTTCTAAAACGTGAGTTTGGTGTTTCATGTTGTTGTGTTGGACTTGGGAAGTTGGGACTTGGAAGTGTTGGGTCGATGGAGATTCCATAGCTAGCGAATACGGTGGTTTGTTTGGATGTGATGGAGTTGAGTTGGGTTATCTATTTGCGCTTTTTGGCTGCGCACGAGAGAATTAGAAATAGAAATGAGGGAAGGGGTTCTCATTCAATTTTTCTATTTCTTGCTTGTGTTGATTATCCGACCTTCCTCAATAGATGTCTTGATTTAGTGACAATCATGACATGAACTGGCCGTGGAATGCAACCAGCCTGGAATTTAGCACCAACAAAGATACTTACTAAGTACCAACCAACCCAGCCCGCTTCTATTCTCATTTCTCAATCATATTATTCTCATCTGTTACACTAACCTTACTCACCGGTACCGTACCACATGAAAACAAAAAGAGATCGTAATCACAAATAAATCTAGATCATTCAACATTGGGAGGTTTCGTACGACCGAGGAGCAAATCCAAGGCACTACCCTGTCGCATTCCTCCCAAATTCACACAAGAAACGTGATACACAAACTCCCTCAATTCTACTTCACACCAGCTAGCTGTGCACATGTTTTCTTCCCCTTCGGCTGCGCTGATCAAGCATTCAGATCTCTATGTACCCCAGGATTTTTTTCCGTCATTTGACCGTGTGAAGCAAAAATCTGGAGAGGCGAGACGAGGCGAGACGAGACGAGGTGCAGCGGTTGATATCAAAGGTTGTCGGCCCGTTGGTTATAGTCTGAATCTCTGGGGTAATATATTTCCGGAGCCTGAAGCGTACCGAGCGAACAAGCAAGGAACGCGGGGGAGGCAATCTCTACATTGATGAGATACACATGGTGGTGAAGGGGTCTCCCTCCGGGCTTTTCTTTTGCTTTTTTAAATTAATTTTCTGGGGAAGAATAGATTGAGAGGGAGATCAGATGAGGGGAAGAAGGGGGAGAAATTTTCTGAGTGCCGGTCGGTTATGAACTTGTTGATGATGGTGGTGGTGATTGTGATTGGCATCACTGGCTTGCTCGCTTAGGGCAAAAAGGCAAAGGAAGATACCTAGGTAGGGAGAGATAGAGTAGCGAGCGTTCTTCCGGTAAGCAAAGAGAGACCTATGGTGAGACCATACAGATGATACATCCATATGATAGTCTTCTCACATATGTTTTCGTCACCAACTATCTCTGGGGGCCAAATTGCAAATGCACGACCGACATACCTTACGGCAGCCTCACAAAGCGTTCTGTTCGTGTTACGGGATACGGAGTACGCACAAGAAGTACGATACTCCGTAAAGTTACTGCACTCATCATACAACTCGTAACGATGATTTGACACCACGATGCACACAATGCAGCACTTGCGGTAAGCTGAGTCTGCTTTACTTGATCAACCTCGTCAACGTATGGAGGCCAAAAGAGGGCTGAGTCAAGAGTGAGACCCACGGCGACAATCACAATTAACCAGACACTGTAAACTGTACCCCTAAAAAGAAAAGGGCTCGTACCAGCAATGTTTAAGAAGAAGGGATCTGGCTGTCATAATTCTTCATCATGGCAAAAGGTTAAATCCATGGAAATTGTACGGTAAAGTGAGAGAGGATTGACGATGGAAGGGCTATTCTGCTTCCACTGTTGTCACCGAAATAAGGGATCTCGGATCTCACATTGCCACGGCTCCACCCACTGAATTGCCCCGTCCAGTGTTCACAGACCACGCTCGCACGCCTCTTCTGAATCCTGGATCTTCAGGGGCTCTCGCTGGTTGCGCAAGACAGCATGGGTAATTCGGAACCGGAGTTTGTGGAGCATGAAACAGATGAGAGCTTCGATTAGCTTCGGGGGAAGTGGACTTTCGTTGCACCACCACCTAGTGAGGGGGATGTCGAACTTTCCACCAAGTCCCCTATTTCTTTTTCTTTTTTTTTTGGAGGGGATGGTATCTTGGAAGTTCTGTGTTGTGTGTGTGTGGGAGCTAGGGCGGGCTGAGGAATGGCAAGTCCCGCCAACATCAGCCAGCCATGCAACTAACTCCCATATGTTCTAAATACGGAGGCTTTAAAAAGCATCTTTAGCAACAAAGGCCGAAAGCAGGCAGGGAGGGGAGGAAGCAGAGTGCGGAGGAAGCTCATCAAAGACAAGAATATCAAATATCAAATGATACCGTAATGTCACACGTGCACGCAATTGCAATCTACAGCAGTTTCGTAGGTACAGTACAGTCCAGTATTCCAGGGTTAAAGATAAAGGAGAATCGGTACAGGACTGCCTAATTCCCTTGGGGGGTCCTCTTTCCATAGTGATCCTCAAATGAGAAGAACGTTCTGGCTCCGGTGGGGGGTTGTGGTGGAGTGGTGGAATGGTGGAATGCTCTCGTCCTCCGTCCGTTCGTTTGATCAACTTGATACGGAGGCGACTCCATGAATGCATCCAGCTGCAGGGGGTGGGTGGCTCGACTCTCATCAACTCCTGAGTCTGATGGAGTTTGATGGATTGCATTGCATGGTGGAGTTGCGAGGAGGCCGAGTCCCAAATAGGGAAGGTGCCGTGTTCACGCCTCCCTTGTTCGTCAGCCCTTGGCAGGCTGGGCGGGCGAGTTAGCAACAGGTGTCCTTTTTATAAAGCCAGATGTTTGCCCTCTGGAAGTCGCTGCCTCTGGCTTGATATCTCTCTCCACGACAAACACACTCTCTGCTCTCCTCCCTGCTATTGGGTCGCTTGCTTCCCTATCATTGTTGCCTTCCTTGGACTGGTCCTCATCCTTCACTGCCCGGGGCGCCCCATCAGTGAAGAGTCACGCCTCGTCACCTCGCTAGGCGCTACTTGACACCGTGTCCTCACTATGGGAAGCGTTCCTGGCTACAACTACTGAGGGCTCTCTCGACTACCACCAGCCCACTTCCACTCCAAACCCGCCATACATACCCAACCCCTCCAATTCCTGAGAGCATCCCAATCAGCAGTACACACTCCACAATTCTGGTGATTGATTCACAATGGCAAACACTCCCAATATCAAGTTCGAGTCCTCGCCAACCGAGAGCATGGCCGACTCCTTCTCCCCCTCTGACGCCCAGTACTCCTCCCTCTTCTCCGACAACATGGACCCTTCGCAGGTCATGACCCCACGCTCATTCGACGACGATAGCATGTTCGGTGACGAGCAAGACGCTGGTTCTCCCGCCCCAGAAAAGAAGCCTGTCAAGAAGAGGAAATCCTGGGGTCAACAACTCCCACAGCCCAAGACCAACCTCCCACCAAGGTATGTACACGATCGCCTACTCAACTCCAAAGTCTCCATGACTAATATAATATAGGAAACGGGCCAAGACAGAAGATGAGAAGGAGCAGCGTCGCGTTGAGCGAGTCCTTAGAAACCGACGTGCAGCACAATCATCAAGGGAACGTAAGCGTCAAGAGGTGGAAGCCCTCGAGGCTGAGAAGAGGGAGGTCGAGCGCAGGAATCAAGATCTAGAGTTGCGCTTGGCCGAGTCGGAAGCAGAGCTTGCTCTACTCCGACGCGAGCTAGGTCAGATCACTGGTAACAAGATGCGAGTCTTCCAAGGCACATCGGCCGCCGCCTCTCCTGCCGCCACCGCCGAACAACTTCAAGCACAATCCCCTGTCACATTTTCACAAGAGCTTTTTAGCTCAAGAGACGAACACCGACCCTCCATCAGCACACAATCCATCGTCGAACCCACTCCCCGAACCGTCAACCCAGCATCCCTCTCCCCCGAGATTCGACCCGTCGCCGATCTCTCCAACGCCAGTTCTTCCGATATGACACAACATCCTGCCGCGGTGTTGTGCGACCTGCAGTGTCAGTCGGAAGAACAACGGCCCTGGATGAGCTTGACGCCTACTCCAATCTCGGCAACACTACTACTCATCAACATGATTTCAGCAGCTACTTCGGTCATCCTGACCCCTCTGAATCAGATCGTCAATACCTTGACAACACAGTCCTACCTATCGCCGACACCTTCAATCTTGACTTTGATCATATGGTTGGTTACCACAACGGCGTCCTTGACGAATTCAACCTCGACGATTTCCTACACCAACACGACGACCAGCCCGCGCCCGAGATTCAGTCTTCGGATTCGCTTGTTGAGACGACTGCTGGCCAGCAACCCACATTTGGCGCGTCCTCTTATGGATGCGACGATGTCGGCAATGCGGTTAGCGTCTGAACAACAACTTGTCCAAGCCTGTGCCTCGAGTGTGGAAGCGAGTCCGAGTCAAGGTGAAAAGAATTCACCGAGTCTAGAAGTACTCATGACGTTGTACTGGGCCACGAAGGTGATTTCAAAAGAGATATTGCCGGTGCCAGAGCGGGACGTAGCCACCGAGGTTAGACAGGCTTGCGATGAGTTGGACAGTATGTTCAGACTTAGAGAGATGAGGGGGCGAAAGGTTTCCCTGGGGAGAAGTAGCAGTGGAAGAACCAGACAAAAGTCACTGGGAGGATGGCGTCCAGCGGGACGACCTTGAAAAGAAGATGATGTTTTTTTTGCTTTTTTTGAATTTAGCGATTTAACGAACACACAAACCAAACATTCGTTTGAAGGCCATGATGAAGGGGCTGTATACCTATCACAACAGAGAGAGAATTGTAACAATATAAAATCAAAAGATTCAAACGTTAAATATCGCACAAACAATCATTCCTTTTCTTGTAACAGACACCTTAACATTGCGTGTGGGCAGGTTTGAGATGCTCGGGAATTGGTTATCTGATCTGGTCTGTGCTGATGGATGGAAGGGGATGAAGCAGCGAACTCGGACTGCTGGGTGGAACAGAGGAGGCGACGAGGAAACATATCGAAACGAAACGAATTGAATGAAACGGGCACTGTACCTGCACAGCCCTCTCCACATATGAATCCACACTCATATATCCACTTATATGGAAAGACTTGTCCGGAAATATGTTCGTTTCGTAGGACACGAGGGATTCTTTTTATAGAAAGTTGTGGGGAGGAGGCAAAAGCACGTACGGAGGTACGGAGGTACATTTGAAGTGTTTTAATGCAAGGCAGTTGATTATTCAGGGCTCTTATTCAGATCTTGTTTGCCTCGTCTCCCACCACAAATGTTTGATTTGGCTCGGTACGGTTATTTCGGTACGGTATGTCAATTCGTTTTTGGAAGGAACATCATCCGATCGCGTAGTGGATAAGATGGTTGGATAAGATAGGATAATGAGATGGATGGTTAATATGGATATGGATGGGTTTGTTGGTTTGTTGCATGTCGCAGGCTGACGTCGTTGTGTATTCGTTCGTGGTTGGCGTTGGCGTTGGCGTTGGCGTTGGTTTGTGTCACTCTGCGGAATTGGTGTAAGGCTTACAAGATGTGGTGATGATGGTAGGTTTTGCTCATGGACTTACTCATCTTCTCAATAGGAGCCCAGTAAGTAGGTAGGGGTTTCTTCCAAACACCACGAAAGAGGAGATTTCACAGAAACAATCACAAGTCATAATTCAAAGGCACCCAAGAAGTTGATTAATAGCTAATTTCCATTGTGTGTGTGGTATCTATACACCCCATAATGATTGTTGCGAAAGCCAGGCATTGTCGTTGTGTATCATAAAAAGCTAATGTGTAAAGTAAGAAGAGGTCCATTCACCCGTCCGTCTTCCCTCCTAATAAGTATCCCACAGAAAGCAGGAACCCCACGAAAAAAGGAGAAAGGGGAAAAACCCAAATCTTGAAAATAATCCCATCCTCTACAATCATCGCTTCAATCATGCCCATCCATGAATCTCCTTCCGTATCATTGATGTTCCTACGAGGAGAAAAATAATGAGGGAAGAAGTGAACATCCACACAAGTGTAGATGAGAGAAGGATGGCGCGTGTGTGGTGATGAAGATGGAGAATGTGTGTTGTGTGTAGGTATGTAACCTCCATGAAAAAAATATTGCAAGAAATTTGTCCTAATCTCTGCTGAAATCCCAACTGCAAATGTGTAATGATGTTCCCGGCCGAAAAAGAGAACTCCATGATAGACCCTGGGTATCGATATGAACGCTGTGCTGTGAAGGAATAACACCCATGCAAATGTTGATGAAAAACCGTTGTGTGATGATGAAAGAGAATTTTTGTTGTTACTGTGAAAGTCGAGAATTTGGTGTGTCACAAAAAGTTCTGTTCGCAATGAGAAGAACTATATGGAAACATCAACAGTCGAGATTCAGTGTAGAGAACAACAAAAAATCAGTTGTCATCAGAATCGGTGACTTTGTCAGAGCTGGATGCATCAACACCACCGTTGTATGGTGGGAGTCGAAGGTGCCCAGGGACAGTGCCAGCTTGAAGGGCATCAGCTCGGAATCTTGGATGAAGGGTGTCAATGAGGATATGGCGGGCGGTGATGGCGAAGCGCATATCACCCTTGGGTTCAACCATGTGCTGTGATGATCGTGTTAGATCGTGTATGCAAGGAAGAAAAGAGGATTGTGTGAAAAGACTCACCTCAAACTTTCGTTGAATGCCTGAACCGTGCATGACCATCATGTCGCCGTGGTTCAAGATAATCTTGAGGCAGGCAGGACCACCGGAGCGATTCTTGAGGGTGCTGCGGGCTGTCTTCGGGCGCCAGGACATGTACGCAGCGGCACCAAGGGAAAGAGAAGAGACAGTTGGACCAACGACCTCCTCGCCGTCATCGTGGTACTAGAGAGATATCAATTAGTCAAGGCCAATCAAATGATGTGTTGTGGGAAGTACTTACCGACATCTTACACTTCTGCTTGTATCCAACAGAAAGGACCTCGTTGAAACCCTTGAATTCGAAGTCATTGGTGACATTGGTTTTGGCATATTGGTTGACAACTGCCTCACCGGCCCAGCCCAATCGGTTGAGAACCTCGAGAATCACTGCTGGACTGTTAGCAAAATCAACAGATTTTTGCTTGACGTGCCACTTGTATGGAGCACCCTGTAATGTGTGATTAGCCAAAGCATCTTGTGGGATGTTGGAAGTCTTACCCAGTTGGCAGCATAGTGGTTGGTGAGAGTTTGGGTTGTACCTGTGTTGGTTAGCTTCACAATTGTTCCAAATTCTAAGCAAGAAAGATACTCACCACCCACACCGCCACGAACAACGCCTCGGTTCAAGTTCTGAGAAACAAGAGCAACTCGTTGCATCTCCTCAAACATGTCATCAGGTCCGCCTGGAAGCTTGTTGATAGCATCGCTGGACTTCAAGTGAACAACGTATCCACAGGTATTTCCAGCGCCATCACCGAGAATGTAGACATCAGAATGGTGGAGACCAAGCATAATAGGAATGTGTGCAACAAAGTCACCATTGAGACGAGCCTTCATCGCAGTAGTCGTCCGGACGTCAAGTGCCGAGACCACAGGCATAGGAAGGTCAAGCTTGTAACCACAACCCTGAGTCAAGCAATCCCAGCGGCTCCAGTTAGACTTCTCGATGCATCCATGGCAATCAGGACAGACAATAGCCTTGGTGAATTCAAGACCTGATGTCGATGCGGTAGCCATGGATGGGACAGGTGGAACGAGAGAACCAGGTGCCTCGCCCTTGTATTGGCTGCGTTCTTGGATAAACTCCTGGCTGATGTCAAGAGTGGCATGGTCGATCTCGAAGCCAAAGTCAAAGAACTTATTGCAAGTAGGATTCAAGCAAGTCCAACCAGCGTCGTAGACTGTCTTGTACTCAAAATGGCAGTCGCTGCAGGCAGCAGCTGGAGCCTTGCGCTCAAAGTCTGGAGTAACGGGAGGGTTTGCGGAACCGTCGGCTGCCCACCAAGAAGTTGTGTTGAGATCGATCTTCTCAAGGCGAGCAAGCCAGCGCATGACTGGAACACCATCGACTGTCTTCTCCAAAGTCATCTCGGCCCAAACGTCAGTGACGTGGAACCAGTCCAACACATTGTAGTAGTGAGGCATGGCAGATGGAGAAATTGGGTTTCCTCGACCTTTAACAAAGGTTAGTAGGTGTTAAGTTGAAAATCAGGCAATGAAACCTACCAGCAATCACGACAACTGGCTTGCGGAGTCGCATAGCCGACTTGAAAGCACGAGATGCAGTGTTCTCAAGAACGTTGCTGAGTTGGACCATATTGCCATTATCATCTGCAACCTTTCCGCCACCGCTAAAGAAGAGTTAGCAAAGTCGATTTTCTGGAAGGAACAAAGAAAGACTTACGTTGTCGCAATCATGACCTGATCAGTGAACTTCGCACGACGAGAAGCCTCCTTGTCAACCATGAAGCCCTCGAGAACCTTGTCGACTGTATAGCATGCCGATTGGTGAGCGCGATAATATGGGACGGCCTCACAAAGGCTCTGACGAATGTCCGACCAAACGGGAGGTTCACCACATGGTTCGGGCTTGTGCGATTGCACGCCACTGGTGTGGTAGCCAGCAGGCTTTGGCTTCTTGGATTTATTGGCCACAGAAGAATCTCTATCCGACTTTCTCTTGTTCCCAGACAGCATCGAGTTCACTCGGGCAGATCCGGTAGAGGTTGTGGAATTCATTTTTTGATTCTGATCAAAGATTGAACTCAGTAAGAGATTCTAAAGTTTAGTGTGTTAGCAAATACGGGCAATGATGAAAGAGGAACGAGAACGTTAGACAGAGGTGGAGTTAACGGGTCGAGAAAATACGGAGATCAAGGACAGTCGATAATTGATAGAAGGGAGGCGAGCAAGAAAAGAACTTGTGCAGGTACAAGATAAGGGAGGTTGGCCACCACAGAGAGCAGAAAGGAACTTACAGACGAGGAAATTGTCTTGGAATGATCTTTGTACGATCAAAGAAATTCGTAGATGAGGAAGGGCCAAGAACAAGATCGGAGCTTGGTTGGGGCTACCAGAAGAAAAGGCTTCAGCAAGATCACTTTGAGAAGAATTTTTTTCAGGCAATAAGGTGAAGTTCACACACCTGTATGTCGAATAGTGGACGGAGGACAGATCGAAAACGTAATCTGGATGATGGAAACGGATGGCGGAATCTTTGCAGAGAAGAAGGATGATCAGCAAGAGAAGCCTCTGAAGGTATCTACAAGACGAAGCAAAGCAATGGGCTTTCAGTACATACTTGTCTTCAGAGAAGATCAAAATGATCGAGGGTGTCGCGGTCCGTCAGAGGGAACCTAATCAAGGTAACTGACCATGTAGTATGGTTGAAGACGAAGGAGACGTTGATCAAGGTAGAAGGATGTTGTAGTCAAGAAGGGGGTTCAAGAATGTTTGAGGGTCGAAGGAGTGATAATGGTAAGTTGTTTGTTGGTGTAGAGAGAAGAGCAAGGGAGGAGGGAGAGGGGAAAGGAGTGGTGTATATATAGGCGTAGGAGAGGCTTGATTTGACGCTAAGGATAAGCAGCCTGAGGATATAAATTAGCACCTTCCGGACTAAGAGAGTATTCTAGAACTACGAGGCTCTTTTCTTTTCAGTTTGAAGTGAAGCTCCAGAAGATCAGTAGGCACCGTGTTGAGCTTCAACGTCAGCTGGGAGTTCTTTGGGATCTTCGCCAGCCTTGCCTAATACGAAGTGAAATGACTGCTTTACCACAAAATAGAAGATTAATTAGAACTTCCAGTAGTGTACGCTGAAGACAAGAGCTTTAAATGACATCTCGAAGACCAAGACCAGAACCAAAGACCGCAGACTAGAGATCGAAGACTGAACACCCAATACTGAAAACCAAAAACTGAACACCAAAGACTGAATACTGGAGGCTCAAGACCGAGGAACGGAGACTCGAGAATGTGCAACAGGAAGCTGAACAGGTGCAAGTGAAAATCGACGCCATCTTTCGTGATCTCATCATTTGGCTCCCGTCGACGTCTAAAGACATGCCCACCTCTGGCAACTCAGGAGGCGAGAGAATATCAGTAACTGCTTTAAAGTCAGATACTTCAAAAGACCTGGCTGGTGACGAAAGCTGCCATCTCAATGGAAGACCATACAATATCTACGTACATCAAAACTCGAAGTAGAACCAGGACCAAGACCAGAATCAAAGCAAGAAACATCACTTCACCACGATCTCTCCCATCAAGGCTTTGTGCAACTCGCTTTCAAGCTGAAGTCTCAGCAAGCTTCAACGCCTCATGGAAGATGGGAGACGGCGGTAGGAACGCAGCTAAAGTGAACCCACAACGACGCTGTGTACAGCGAGCAATAGCCAAGACCACCAAGACCTCATTGATACGTACCAACTTCTTCTCAGCAGACCTCGATGTGTTTGTGTGTTTGAGATTGCGATTTGTACATATTGGGACAAGCAAGGGAATGAGCTTGATATAGGAAGTGTTCTGGCAAGCCATACTTGGAAGGATACGCTTCCGAACGATTGTGGAGAAGACATGGAGTTCTGACAGTTTGGACTTCATTTCTTGCCTGCTCTTTCCAACTCGAAGGAGACCAATCCTGCCAAGATCCGGATTCAGGACCAAACTGTTGTCCAAGCCAATGTAAAAATGTCTCCAGAACACAAGCTTGAGTAAGCTCTGTTCGACGAAGCTAGCATTCATAATACAAGCAATGTTACCGCAATTCAAGCAGCAAGCAAATATGGGAAGCACGGGTGCGCCTTGGCTTTCCAAACAAGCACCGCATCTAGATTGTTGCCTCAAAGTTGAAGGCGATCAAGAAGGCGGCTCTGAATTAGCAACTTGCTTATGGAACCTCCATTTTTCTTTTCTGGAGTATGCGCACTTAGAAAATTTCATCGGCCATTCGCTGAAGTCTTGCGTGGGTGATTTCTTGCGTGGGTGATTCCCATCCCTTGCGCCAAATGGAATATCGAAGTAAAAAGTCTTCACGACACAAAACACCACAGAGACTATACATATGCGAATTCCAGAATACAAAAGAACTATCGAACCAGCAGCAGTGTGCATGGAGTCAACGGAAATACCGAGCAACAGTTAGCATTCCCCGCCGAATTCTTCCCCTTTCTTTTGTCAATATGCCTGCTTTTCTCCCACGAACTGCTGCATCTTCGAATGGTACCGCCCGCAAGTCATGGCATCCCCTCCATATGCCATCGCCCAGGTTCCTAGACTGCAATTGCAAGTCATCCAGAGGAAGTCGTTGTCTTCGGCATGGATGGGTGAATTTGACTCGGTGAATTCGTTCGTGGCAGGGGTGTTGCTTGAGGCTGTGGCGTTGGAAATTGGGGAGCGACCAGAAATGTTTTCATCTGAATATCTGCAATGTTCTTACCTCGCGATCTATGTGTGTTGGCTGTTTGCCCGAGTTGTCTCCCTCAACTGTTGTTGGAAGGAGGTTGAAATGACGGTGCACGGTTCCAGTCCAAGATTCCGACACTCAGAACCGAGCATGCCGATTGGGTGGGCCTTCCATTCTCTCCCACCGATGCAGTATTTTAACAATCAAGATCAAAACAATGAGGACTTCGGACGTTGGCACTCTCGCCGAATACCCTACTCTTCCAATGAGCCAAAACACATGGCATTGATCAAGTGCAATTCCAAGCTTGATCAATTCCAAGCTCGGCTCGCATCTCTTCCTCCTTCCTTGAGTAAAGTTCACCAATTACCTCCGCAAGCTCCTGCATGTAGACGCGGAAACTTTAACCTTCTCTCAGAGGCGGAATCAAGGAGCTTTAGCGTGGAACCTTTTCTACCGCGACTCGTTCTCGCTCTCATAGCACGAGTCAAGGCTCTTCCGGAGATCTTATGGAATCTTCTGCCATCCGAGAAAGCCAATCCTTTCAAGTCAAGTATCTGGAACTCCGGGGTAACACATTTCATTGGTCAGTCTGTGACAGACCTCGGTACGGGAAGGTCTGTCCAACTGCTCTGGGCGAGTGACGACAAGAACCCCAGATTTGCGGGGTGGATGTGGGCAGCGTGAGCGCTATCTCCGTTCCACAGGTAGGAGTGGACGTAGGGGGAGGTTGGACAAGTACAAGTACTGCTTCTTTGCAGCCTAGTTTGGCCTACTCCTTCTGTTCTATTTACATTTCTAGCTTTTCTGGATATTTTTTCGTTTTCACGAATTCTCACGGTCAAATCTATCTCTCCGAGCCAGCAATCCTAACCTTAACTTCTCAAAGAAATTCGATTCGTATTTCATAATCCCGAGACATTATGGTCTTCACTGCGCCATCATGGGTTCCAAAACTCCCGCAATGTAAGGAATGCTCCTGCCAGTCTGACAGGAGCTTAACCCACACCCTGTAGAAACTTGCATCTTCTGGAAAATTAGGCTAATAATGATTGTATCTATAGATCCTCCAGACACGGTACCAATCTACCAATTCATGCTGGATGATCGATATGGAAGATATCCGACCGAGAAATCGCAAAACCCATTCACATGTGGGCTTTCTGGACGGACGTTTTCTGGGAAAGAGGTGGTAACTCGGGTGGAGTCTCTGGCGAAAGGGCTTGCCAACGAATTGGGTTGGGAACCAAACAAAGGAACCGAATGGGACAAAGTTGCAGGAATATTCGCATTGAATACGGTAAATTTCGTTGGATCAATGGAAAAGTGACATTGAGCTGAGGATCTTAGATTGATTCAATGACATTGGCGTTTGCGGTACATAGGCTTTCGGGAATCGCGTCCCCAGCAAATGCTGCATATTCGGCTGCAGAACTAGAATTTCAACTTACATCTTCGGGGTCGAAATGTCTTTTCACTGTACGTCGTAGAGACATCTCTAGGACATTGCGGAAACTCACTGACTTTCTTCGCAGTGTGTTCCCCTCCTAGAAACCGCCCTGGAAGCTGCTAAAGCAAGCGGAATCCCAAATGAAAGAGTGTATCTCCTTGAGATGCCCAAAGCTTTCTCTGGCGACAAGAAATTACCCTTCAAAACAGTCGGTCAATTGATAGAAGAGAGCAACAAGTTACCGCAACTCGAGGAGTTGAGATGGGAGAAGGGTCAAGGCGCTAGACAGACTGCCTATCTTTGTTACTCAAGTGGTACATCCGGCTTGCCAGTAAGTAATGTTCTTGAACTGTGTGAAGTAATCAATGAGACCATACTGATTTTCTCTTCAGAAAGGCGTGAAAATCAGTCACCATAACGTTATCTCCAACGTCATGCAAATAACACAATACGAAAGCCCTATCCGAGCGCGAAGGACTGGGAGCAGTACAGAAGTCGCTCTTGGGCTTTTGCCGTTATCTCATATTTATGGATTGGTTGCTGTTGCGCAAGCGAGCATGTATCGTGGTGATGGAATTATTATTCTTCCGAAATTTGAGCTTGCGTCATACTTGCAAACCATCCAAAAGTACAAGATCCAGACTCTCTTTTTGGTAAGTTTTACATGGGGCTTTGTTTATCTTTGTTGAAACTCATTATTGCAGGTCCCTCCAATCATTATTGGCATGGCCAAGAATCAGGGTGTCTGCAAGAAGTTCGATCTGAGCAGCGTAAGGTCAATCTTTACAGGAGCTGCTCCTCTTGGTGCGGAAACTGCTGAAGAGCTTCAAAAAATTTACCCTACATGGAAGAATCGACAAGGATATGGTGGGTGTTAGAACTATAGCCACGTATCAGTGTGAAACTAACATCGAATAGGCTTGACAGAAACGTGTACAGTCGTCAGTTCCAGCTCGGAAGACGATATCTATTTCGGATCCAGTGGCAGTTTATTACCTGGTTTCACTGCCAAGATTTTGTCCAGCGAAGGTGTTGAGATTACAGAATATGACCAGCCTGGAGAACTTGTTGTGCAATCGCCGTCAGTTGTTCTTGGGTATCTCAACAACGAAAAAGCCGATAAGGATACTTTCATCGAGGACACAGATGGTAAAGGCAGGTGGATGAGAACTGGTGATGAAGCTGTTGTTCGCAAGAGCCCCAAGACTGGACACGAGCATATCTTTATCGTGGACCGAATCAAGGAGTTGATTAAAGTGAAGGTACAGATCCCCTTCCCTATTATCCTTATCACGTGTACTCACAGAATTACCAGGGCCTGCAAGTAGCACCAGCAGAGCTTGAAGCTCATCTGTTGACCCACCCCTCCGTCGCCGATTGCGCGGTCATTCCTGTTCCTGATGACGCTGCAGGCGAAGTCCCCAAAGCCTTCGTCGTTAAATCATCTTCCGTGGGACTAGAAGAAAACGACCGTATGGTTCAAAGAGATATTTTGAAGTATGTTGAAGAACACAAAGCCAGACATAAATGGTTAAAGGGAGGTGTAGAGTTTATAGATGTTATTCCCAAGAGTCCTAGTGGTAAGATTTTGAGAAGGTTATTGAGAGATAAGGAGAAGGAGGCGAGAAGGCAGAAAGGAGCTAAGTTGTAGAAGAGAGCGCATTCCTGATTTAGATAGCTTGGGTAATCTCAATGTTTTGAAGATTGCTTATATAAACAAATATCCATGTTTGCCAGATCTAAGCGGGAAATTTTGTTTTTGTCTGGTTCTGGAGCTATTTCTGGCACAAAGTGACAATCTGAGAGTAACTTCGATGGCGCTATTTGATACATGAGCTCTCCCAAAATCGTCTTTAATTTCTCTTAAGATCAATCTTGATATCTTCAGATATACTGTAATAGGCAGGAAATTATAGAAGAAGCTGCTGCACATACGGAATTCGGAGCGTGAGAGAACCCCGCGACAAGCTGGTCCGTGCCTCCCATTTTATTTTGTCATCAAGAAAAAGTTGCCATCTCCCCTCCTGATTTCAAAGCATCAAAGGCAAATAAAGTACTGGAAGTAACTCTTTTCTATATTTCGAACCTCCCATTCTCTTCTCCCTTTTCTATACCACAGATCCCCCTTAAACTCCCACGAAACGCGCAGCCATGTCGTCCTCAAATAATGCCCGCGCAAAAGAAGACCCCGCCAACCTCTCCGAAGATGAGGCCGAAATGTTCGACCCCAACGACGCAGCAGAAGAACTTCAAGACGATGGAGATGCTGCAATGGACTCGGGATCTGACGATGATGCCGAAATGGGACAAGACGAGGTTTTAGAAGAAATCGCCCTTCAAAACGACTCCTCCGCGCATTTCGACCTTCACCAAGACTCGATTTTCACAATCGCACAACATCCCACATTACCACATATCGTCGCGACTGGAGGGAGTGAGGGTGATGATGCAGGTGGAATCGCATATGTGTTTGATTCGACGCCGGTGGCGAAGGACACACCTGTTTTGCCAGCAGGGTGGCAGAGTAATCCACCTGAGGTGACGGAGAGGAAAGGAATTGAGTCACTGTACAAAGTGGAGGGACATACGGACAGCGTCAACGCGTTATCGTACACACTTCCTCGAGGAGAGTTCTTGGTTACTGGAGGTTTAGACGGAAAGCTGAGAGCTCACATGGTTGCAAAGGATGGCAAGAAATACATGTTTTTGGCTGAGGTGCAGGAGGTGGAGGAGATCAACTGGATCATCCCATGTCCAAACAAGGACTATCCTAATGTTTTCGCATTGGGCGCGAATGATGGATCTGTTTGGGTTTACACTGCTGTGAGGGATAAGGATGCGCCATTGCAGATTGTGCAGAGTTATTTCTTGCACACTGAGTCCTGCACAGCTGGTTCGTGGTCTGCAGATGGAAAACTTCTCGCTACCGTCAGTGAGGATGGAAGTCTTTACGTTTGGGATGTCTTCGGAGAAGCAGCCGCCTCAGATTTAACCCAAGGAGACAGCGGCACATACGTCGTTGGTCTTACAGCGAACGACCAGAGATTCAAAGTCGACGGTGGTCTTTTCAGCGTCGCCATTGCACCAGCTGGATCGTTCGTGGTTGTAGGAGGAGCAGGAGGAGCTATTAAAGTCATCGGTCTCCCACGACTTAGTTCCGAGGCCTCGACTACCTCTGTAAAACCTACACAAGGAAAACGCACTGGTGATGCAGTCAAGCCTTCAGTTGGTCAAGCTGGAGTCATCCTCGCTGATCTCCAAGCACAAGGCGATGGTATCGAAACATTTGCTTTTTCACCTCCACCTCTTACTCTCCTCGCAGCCGGCTCGGTTGATGGCTCAATCGCGCTATTCGACTCTGCGCATCGTTTCGCCGTCCGTAGACACATCAAAGAAGCACATGAAGATTTCAGCGTGGTGAAACTAGAATTCGCGAAAAGTGGAGGCGGATGGCTATTGACGAGTTGTGGTATGGATGGTGTAGTGAGAAGATGGGATACGCGAGGAGGAACGGGTATTGCGAACTCGGGTTTCATTCAGGAGTGGAAGGGTCACAGAGGTGATGGTGAGGGTGGTGGTGTGTTGGGTTTCGTGCAGGGCGATGGGAATAGAATCGTTACTGCTGGTGATGATTCGATTTCCCTTGTGTTTGAGGCACCGACAAGTGCTTGAGTAAGGTATAGCGAGGTGAGGCAGAGTGCGAGGATGGAAGAAAAAAGCATTTCACTAGATACGTATTTCGGGGTTGCATAGCTGGAGTTTTTGGGGGAGGGAAATACTCGTATGGGAGATAGTGATGTTATGAAATTATGTCATCTTTCTTTGCTATACCCTTTCCTATCCGGTATTTGAGGATTTTCTTCATGGAAAGTGGTTAATTCATGAATACTTCAACCACGTGAGCCTTCTTACCACGTTTAATATTTTTTGTTTTTTTTTGCGGCATATCTTCTGCCCCCATCCTTCACCCACGCCTCATCTTTCGAACACACAAAAACTTTTCAAGGCAAACTTTTTTGCATCATTCAAGATCCGTCAGATGATTTATCATGTCCAGTAACATCTCCACATGCTACATACATACACTTCAAACACTAAGATTTCTCATTTGCCTAACTCCTTCGAGGCTTTTTCTTAGATTGAGTTCCACAATGTACCACTCACACCGTGTGTAGGTACACATTTGACAGGTACCAGGCAAGATCTATCTTATCCTATCATATATCGACAAACTTTGCATGTGACAGTATTATATTTATCTATAGGCAGATATCAAATATCGCCAAGGCTATTTCGTGGCCTCTTCACTACTTTGCTTCATTCGGGCGATCAAAAGGAAAATATGTTTCAGTCCTTTTACGTATTGTAAAAAGCAGTCTTGTAATCCACGAGTAACCTCGCTAGGTGGTTGAGTGGGAAGATTGGTGGGAGGTAGGCAAAGGCGCTATTGAAAGTTGACTGTGGTTTGAGTGGATATTTGATGTAGGCAGTTCATGTAAGTGCTTGTGTAAGGGATGAGATTCTGCCTTGCTGTTCTATTGTAAATGGAGTCACGGAAGTAACTCGGGCATGTCATTTTACTTCACCGATGAGGTAGTCTTTTGAGATTTGTACCTTGATGCTGTAGTTGTGCCTTTTCTTCGAAGTGATGGCCTCAACCTTGTATAGTATCTGTGCTTCCATTTTTGGCATCTCAAGTCAAGCGCCTTTCTCAATGTCTCGTAAATTCATTCTGAACAAAGTCCTGGCCGTTTCCATATCAACTCGTTCCATCCAATACCTTTCCCAGCAATTCACCCTTCGCGACTTCCACCTCGAACCTCGTGTTCGATATCATGGTCCTCCAGCACTCCATTTAAATCTCAAGCATATAAACAAAAGCCCACCAATGATAACGGTACTGAGTAACACATTCAACTCGGCGTCTGCCCAAAGGGCTCAAATCTCCATCTCGTCCCTGTCTTGACCTTCACTGGCTCCTTCCTCGTCCCATTCGGCCACCTTGGTACATCAATTCCATCGGTATTGCTTTTCGGTTTATACCTATAATTATAAAAATTTAGCATTCTTTTCCGAAGAACTAGCCTGCCCATGTCAAATGATCAAAACTCTAAATAATAAAGTTGATCGAACCCGAGGACGGCCCGGCCAAGCGATCGGTCGGGACTAGGGGGAAGATTACGCACGGTTTTGGCGGGGAATTACTGGATGTGGACAATCGATTTGGAGTCGATTGTGTTGTTGCTTTGGATTTTGAATGGAGTTTTGGGTGGTCTAGACACATTTTCAAAGAGATTTGGGTTTTGGAGGGTGGTGTTGACGTTGAGAGAGGTGTTGATTGTTATTAATACGAGATGGATGAAACGAAGGATCCGGGGTTGAAGCATGGTGCAAGATCGACGTCAGCCCAGTATGGCTAAATTCTTGGTAGAAGTAAGCGGGTACGAGGATGGATATTTATTGCCGTTCATCCGCACGTGATGCAATATATGAGGATAGTGTGTGTATTGATGGTAGAGTTCAACTTTGATATAGTTTGTTGATTGTACAGTTGAGGTTATGTTTGTGGTGGTATAAGCTGTGGTGTGCTGGGATGTAAGGGTGGATACACTGTGAAGTTCCTCCAAGGTTGCGAAGCTCTTCGTAATGTTTCAGTAGTTGCTTAACATTAATAAGATCGCCGACTGAAATAAAGGTATTCATTTCTAGAAAACCTTTGGGTCTTACACGCCTATCGTCTTGCCGTCCACTATTATTATGTTGTGTCTGTCTGGAACTCGACCTCGAGGACTGGTGAATGCCAAGACCATTGCAGATACTTCAACATCTCCAAACACTTTCGCAACACTCAGCCACTACCCATTTCCTCTGTAGTCAATTAATGTGTCAGAATAAAACTATAATACAGTTGTCGTTGGAATCGTCAAAATGGAGTCTCCTGTTCGAGAGGTTGAGCAGTATCAAAATCTAGTTTCGCACACGTGCATGCCCCCTTTCTGCAAAACAATATAAAGCCAGACAAGGTCGATTTATGTCACATACGACCATAGATTGAGGAGAATTGGGCATCCCGTCCGCTCTGCCATACACAAGCCTCAAATCGGTAGATTAGTAGTTGGGTGGGTGACCACCAGCGAATCCCTGCTGTTGTATGTTTTTGACATTTTTTGCACTGTTCAAACTTTCAGTTTGTTCTATAGAGGAAGCACAACATCGGAATCATCAACCATCCTCTTCTTTTATTCCTCTAGTTTATGAATGAAATAAAGGGTTGAGCTAGCCCGTGAATGAGGTAGGTGTTCATTCTTTTGGCAGATTAACATTTTCTATTTTCTCTTGAATTGTCTGCTTGAAACAAAGTCCAAATGAAGCCAGGTTTTTGACATCTGAACTTCAAGATTTAGGCGTTTTGAATATAAATTACGTATACTAGTTGTGTTTGAACAAGACCTTATTGATAATAGCTTGTATCATGGGATTTTTCTGCTTGACAGTACTCCTCATCGAGAAATAGATGAAGCCAATGGAAAAGATTCCCAACGAGAACCAGAAAAATTTGAATACAATCACGAATCAAAAATTTTGCTCGAAGAAAGAAGTCTCAAAATGAAAGAGAATGAACATCCAGACCGAGGTAGTCAAAAGCATCACCTACAAGCAAATTTCCAGCCAATCATCAATAACACCCGCTTCCTTCACCCACTCTTGCTACATCCGCATCGGAACATCACGAACTCTTCTATGGATTCCACATCATGCCGCACTTAGAATTCAACCGACGATGTCAATATTACCAGAAATCAAATGGGAGCGCAAATAACCATTGGCCGAGCATGCGGGATATTCTGTCGTCCTGAACTATGTGAAAGTGTTAGAAAGTCTCCGAATCTTGCTGTGACTCCGTTTCTTCTGGTGTATAAGTACTGCACTTGTCCTATGTTTGCCTTTTCTTTCTTGCTTCTCCATCTCCTATCATTTTCTATTCTCTTCATTCCCACTCAATTTCCAAACCAAAGTACAATCACAATCAGATTATTTTCAGATCTTCATCATGTCCTCTCTAGACCAACCCCTCAAGATCCTCCTCTCTCTCCATAATCACCTCGAAACACTCGACTGTGAGTCCCCTTCCCAAACACGCGTATCTCCAATAATGCTGACACACCACCAGTCACTGGCCCTCTCGAAATCTTCCTCCATGCCAAACTCCCTCACCCAGAAACCTCAACCCTTACCAACGTCTTCTCAACCACCATAGTATCCGCAACCCAATACACCACCACCAACCAAAACCTCGTCTGTGGTCGTGACATCTCCTTCGAAGACGCCTACAACCAACTAGATTCCTACGACATCCTCGTCATCCCCGGCGGCGGTACCGGTCCAGTAGTAGAACGCCGATTAGAACCCGTCGGTCTTGTGGCGGCTTATGCGGCTTTACCGCCTAAACAAGATGGAAAAACGAGATGGTTGTTGAGTGTTTGTACCGGCTCGTTGATTTTGGCTGAAGCGGGCGTTTTGGGAGGGTTGTCGGCCACGACGCATTGGGGCTATTATGATAAGCTCAGGAGGATCAGTGTGAGGAAAGAGGAGGGGGGCGCGGAGGCTGTGAAGGTTTTGGAGGAGAGGTTCGTGGTTAACCCGAGGGACGAGAAGACCAGGTTGAGAGTTATTACGAGTGGTGGTGTGAGCTGTGGACTGGATTCTTCGTTGTGGTTGGTGAGTGGATTTATCTTCTACGTTTGATTCAGAGAACGTGGTGATGGAAATGCTTTGGGTTTAAAGAATGCGGAATAACGGACTAACTTACTCTCTTTAGATTAAGGAAATTGCAGGTAAAGAGTGCATGGAGAAAGCTGCTGCGAATGTGGAGTATGCCTACAGAGAGGGTGTTGTCGTCGGCTAGGTTCTGGAGACTTATCGATTTCAGATTGCATGTCTTCGAGAAACAAATAAAGTCAGGCCAAGATCAAAGAGAACAAACTTCGAGTGTTTCACTTAAATCTCTTCTCAATAATTTTTTTTTTTCACAAATCCGAACAAATCATATCCCTACCCATAATCACAACTTCTTCAAATACCACCCGAAGAAATACTCTCCCTCACCCAACGGCTTCGGAATCACCTTCTCACTTACCTTCACAAACCCACAATTCTCATAAATCTTCACACCCGCCTCACTAGAAAGTACCCAAACACCCTCAGCCTTAGTTCTTGTCTCCCCTCCTCCATCCACAATATCCCTGTCAAACTTCCCCACCTCACCAACCGCCCACTCCAACAACTTCGTTCCCAGCCCCCTTCCCTGCAACGTCTCATCTACATATAACGCATCCAAATACCAAAATCTTTGCTCATATCCCTCACCCAAAAACTCCTCACTCAACACTTTTCCCTGCATGATCATCTGGATTGAGATTTCATTCATTTCGGGACTGCTGATGTTCATCTGCTCGACTTCATCGATGATGAGTTGGTGTTTTTCTGCGGCTGTTTGAGTTGATGAAGGGAGGGGGAGGGGGGACGGATGGCGATGTAGCCGATTGTTTTGGGTGATGATGAGGGGGTAGTTTGGAGGAGCTTCCAGACGTGGAAGTTTGATCCGCTGAAGCGTGAGAGCATGTAGGGTGAGTGTTGTGCTACGAATTCATCTTCGGTAATTGGGATGCCAGAGGGTGGGTAGGGTTGGAGTGTACTGCCACGGAGGTAGAGTTGGTAGTGTAGGTGAAGGAAGTCCGGCAGGTCGACTGAAAGAGTGGCTTTTATTATTGAGAACGATTCCTCGTTTTGGTCGAATGAGAAGGATGACATTGTTGTGATTCCGGTTTGGTTGTAGTTGGTAGAAATTTAACTCAGATGGCTGATGTGAAAAGATAGACGAATGAATACGGTACTTAACCGCAACTATCCAATAATTGAACGTTTTTGCTTTGAATGGAAAGATTTCTATTGATCAAGGAAACCTCAGAGGGCAAACAATTCGATCAAATACCCCTCTACCAAGGGCCGGTATTAGAAACCAAACCAGCAACACATCGAACCAACATCGTTCATATTGTACTCAAATGCTATTATATCGAGAAGCATTTGATATGTGTAACCAACATTAGATGTGACTTCCGAAGGTTAGTGCAAGGAAAAGAACAATAACAACACAAGAACAATACTAAGCGAAGCAAAAGTAGACCAGAGCTTGATTGGTTGGTTGGGAAAATCTTGTGTAACCAGTACAGTCCCAAGTGCCTTCTTGATTTATGAGATGTGATTCTGAGTGCGACTGTGGTTGATACAACTTCTCTTTGAAATATACGGTCAGAATTCAATGGAATATTGAACGAATTATGGCTGGATTTCAAGAAATGGGGATTGTGTGGAACGAACTTTCCATCGCCAATTCCTCTCAACAAACAATTCGAGACATTTAAATTATGCTAAAAACTCGATAGAGAATTTTAAATCGCGTAGGAATCTATTCAAATGCTACTTTGGTTTCGTAGGTACTGATTTGATTCTCTGCAGCCTCACAGCTTGATCAAGCGGAAAGATGATTGCGGCATGTGGCTGGCAAAGGATTAGATTGATAACATATTTATTGACCAACTTTGGATGAATTCTCCATAAACAACAAGGTCCTCTTTGAAGCATGGTAAGAAAGGCCTGAATTGCTTCATCATACAATGTCGCCACTCAATCAGAAAATACGGAAATTCGACCTGGTTGCCCCCATGGACCCTATTGAGTTCACAAGTGGCGAGTCCAGGTCATCCACCGAAGCTTTGCTTGCTTCAATAGCTTTCTTTTTCGTCTCTTGAAGCTCTCCTTTTCTGAATTGTTGAATTGATCTGTTTTGGAAAATAGATGGTGTTAACGACAGAGCTTGTGGAGACGTGAAACTTTTCAATGCAGTCTCACTCGAGCCGAATGACATAACACGATCTTCCTAAGGTAAATTTGTGCATTCCCTAGTAATGAAGAACTCCTTCTTAACCTTAGACCTCAAAACTTTAGGTCATACTAGGCATTTCTCTCATCGACCATTTTAGCTCAGCTTTCCCACAAGAGAATTAATTTACTGATTTCAGCCCCCAAATTAAACCGAGCAGTCATCACCAACCACCTGTTGATTCTTTACCAACAAAGAAAGAAGGCGACCAAACTTCCAGCCGTTGTTACAAACTATTGCATCCTCTAACCAAGCAAAAATGCAGAAACCATAGGTAGATAGAACGCCAAAGTCCTAGCCTTCGGCAGAACAATCGTATCAACGATCATGTGAAGGACATCACCGACCAGTGACCACTCCCCGACAAAAGACCGTGAACATTTCAAAAAGGCAAACAATAAAATCTCCAGCCATGGCAGACTGCTGCCCAAAAATTTAAAGTGCATTAGCAACTCCTCGGCAAAAAGCTCAGTCACTCAGTCCAGCCGCACTGTTTGAAGGGTATGACTCCCCTAAGCCCAATGCTTTCCCCAAGCTACGAGGCAAATGCCAGCCGTCTACAAACCCACATAGAAAGGGGCAAAGATGGGGAAAATTTGAGTAAGACGGTGAAGATTCCTAGATAGTTACCTAGGTACCTACCTATCTTAGAAAAATTAACCCTCGAGAAAAGCACAGGATCTGCATGTGTCTGGCGCCTGAAGCGTCTTTTTGCGCCCGAGCCGCGTGTGGAAGAGACGGCAGGAGGAGAAACAAGGAATGTCCCGAAGGCGGTGAATTGAGTGAGCCGCGTTGATGAAACAATTGATGTGATTTCTAGCCTTATACAATACAGTAGTCATGTTGTACAAATGTACGGAAGTAGATACAGTATGGGGAAAAGAATCGCAACCGAAACTCTTGGTAGATGCCAAAATGTTTCGCTGATGAAGGATGGCTGGCCATCCATAACGAGGCAACAAACTTTTCATCCTGCCTTCCCTTTCTATCATTACTACCTACCTAGGAATGCAAAATGAATTCTCGAGGTTGAAAAACGAAGGCAACAAAATTCTGAAGCCACGAACAGGTATCTTCAGCCCTCAGAATCCTCTGAGCCTGGTGACGCGCATTTGCAACCAAAAAGAAATTCTGTAAGCATTCGGATGGACCCTCCCTCATATACCTAATTTGCCTAACTTCAAAATTCTATAAGCGCAAGATCATTTCGCAGCTGATATTGTAAAAACGAATCAAGAAGAAAAATTACAATTAGAAAGAAGACATCATGACTTTGTTTCATCCAATAAGAACTTGTAAGACCACTCGGCCGAGGAAGCTGACTGAAAATTGACACATTCGTATACACTCGTATTTTTGTCAGCCTTACAGGAGGTGCACACCACTGATCGTTGCCTATTTTCGGCAACCAGCTGGTTCAGCACAACGGTCATCGTGTTTTATCAGCATTGTAAACGATCAATCGTTCCTCACAGACCATCATTTGATCTGATGTCTCGTCATCAAAATCCTCCTCAAGATCACCAATCTCCTAATAACTCATTTCTCACCTGAACCAGCTTTTGCCTCATGGCAAAAGTCGCTTTGACAGGGCGATTTCCCATTCTTTGTTCTGTCATCTCAGTCAAGGCCATGACACTTGTTACGCCCCAACAGAGCCAAATTTCAGGACGCAGTTGCATGAGCCTCTGAATGGTCTTTGATAGAGGTCATTGAACAAGGACAGGCCATTTGCCTCAAGGCTTGAGCCGGCGCATTCCTCATCTCGCCAATCCTCTGAACGCGCCTCGACACTTGTGACACCCAACAAAGCCAAAGATGTCAAGGCAACTGATTGAGTGTCTCGAGGTTCCTCGATGACTGGCCATCGCACAAAGAATAGCTTTTGCCTGAAAATTTGAACCGGCGCATTCCTTCATTTCACGCCCGTCGAAAGATGTCTTGACTTTCTTGACACCGGAAAAAATCCAAATTTTGAAGGCAATTACACCAGCCTCTCGATATCCCCTGAGAAAAAAAGGGTAAACAAAGAAATAATCATATGCCTGGAAGTTCTAACCGGTGATATCCGCTCGTTCATTTAGTCGTTGGTGCATTCATTCGTTGGTTCATTTGTGCAAGCCTTGCCAGGAATTCGAGGCATCTTCCATCTGCCTTGTCGCGAGAGAACAAAGGGACAGTTAATTTGAAGTGCGTCGTTATGGTGTGGTGTGGTGTGGTGTGGCATATACAAAGTAAGGAATGTGTTGAGGGATGAATGTGATGCCTGGATGTATGCAAGGTGCTCGGTGTGTTGAAGGGAGAGAACAATTGATGAAAGGTTTGGCGATTCGCCAGGAGCATCCAGGTAGGTTTTGGGTTGAGTGAGCTGCATGAAGTGAGCCCTGTTCGTTTGAGATTGCACAAGGAAGAAGATAAGGCTGGAAAGCAGAGAGAACAAGACCGACGAGGTGTAGAATGTGGGTGCGGGGTTCCTCATGAACGTGCAAGGCTGTCCAATACAACAATGGCATTGCAAGGCAGTGAAACACGAAGAAAGGACGAAGGAAGAATGATCGCGAAGGCAAGACATCGAGTTGTATGACGCTGTAGTGGTGTTGGAAGAACTGGTTCGGTCGCCCTGCTCATCTGCAAAGAATAGCGGTCGAGGTGTTCTCTTATCCGGCGATCGCGTGGGGAAAGGACCATCTGATATAGCGTTTGGTGACACAAGCCGCTCAAGAGGTCGCATTTTTAGATCGAGCTTGGACGAGGCTGCAGCGGGGAAGAAAAGGTGTGGCAGCCAGGAAGAGAGGCGACCTGGCGAACCACCCGATTGAGCCTCATTCTTCCCGCAGTGGAAAAAAATATGGCGATTCTAGAATGTTTTCGTGAAGGACATCGCGGCGGGGTGTGTTGCGGACTCGAAATTGTGATTCTGATCCAGAAACTTCACGAAGGACAACCAAACTACAGTATTGAAACCGCAGCTATGTAAAAACAACGTATTTAATTCTTTGGTCTTGAGAAGGCCTTGCTCAAAAGCTCCTTAGGGCTAACGTAATTTTTGGTTGTGGAATAGATAGACCTCCTTCACTCGGACCAGTCTCCTCCTCCTCCTGATTGCTTCATGGAAGTCTTTCAAAGCCAATGATCAGATCTTGAGAAAATCGTTGACAGGCATTTACAACATGATTGGAAGTGACATTTCAACCACGTAACGTAGAATACGTCCCCAACATAAGGTTCTGCATCGAAGCGGTGCTATGCAGAGTCGGAGTTGTAGAAGACGAATGTCTTCAATAAGGATTCTGACTTTAGTAATCTAGGTACAGCCTACAAAGTTGTCATCAGAGGCCTTGCTGGATATTTCTTAGAGATGGATTTGTACTCACCGAAGCCCATACCATCCTCTGCTTGATGTTCCCCGGCACATTCTTTTCAGCATCAATTTCTCCTGTGATTAGGCCCAGCTCATTCATCATGCTTTGCTGCGCATCATTACATGTGTCACTCACGCGGAGAGCACCTTCTCATTGACAGGCTCCATCAGTATTGTGGGTTCTTGGTCGTCTTCCGATGTGACAGACTCCCATGTTTGATTCCTCACAACAGAGCCAAGCGTAGTTTCAGATTCTGATGTCAGTGTTTGAGATTCTGATGTGATGGGTTCAGGAACTTCACGATCACACTCGATCTCATCCCTAGGTGCTGATTCAATAGTCCCCAGCTCTGCTACTAGGCCAATCTCTGGCTCGTTAACAGTCTTTGAAGCTGAGAACTTGCCATGGGTGAAATTGAGCCAAGGGCCCCGCTTTGCAATCATGCACGCAAGCCACAGGATCCTCTCCTTGCGCTGTTCTGTCATTGAAGCTACCTCGCGGTACTTTTCTTCCTCGTCAATCTTGTCATTGTTAAACCATTGTTCAGGGAAGTAAGAAGCCGTCCAAAGAAGCCCTCTCATTGCATAATCTTCTGGAAATGGACGGACTTCGTCCTTCTCAGGCAAAGGAAATTCGTTGCCCTCGATTCGATCTGGATTCCTCTGAGGTCCCAGTAACGTATTCAGCATAATTGATAAGAGTTCCCAGGGCAGATCTTCTTGGATTAAGCTCATTGCCCCGGCGTGGGCTGAAACGTATAAGATGAAAACGAGTGTGACATGAATGAAAGGAAGGACGTTGGGATCACCGATACGCTGAAGAACGATCTCGAATGACTTGTTGGAAAGGTTTTCGGCATGCTTGAACGAAACGAGGGAGAGTTCTAATTGCTCGGACGACTGAACCGCTGCTTCGGGTACAGGTTGACTGGGGTCCGTAGAGTGCAAGGCGTTTACCTGTGAGGCAATGGCCCTCATCAAGACATTCTCTGGCGAAGCAAATCCCATCATGGCAACGCAGTTAGCAACCGCAATATGATATCCTTGTTCCATGAATTTACGAGTGACCCTGCCAATTTGGCTATCGAGAAGGGCGTGGAACTCCTTGACTGTCTGGTCGAACTTTTCCATGTCTTTACCAGTGAAGAGCAATCCATGAGCCTTTACAAATGCTGTATCGAGAGGTGGCAATCTGTACTGCCCTGGACCAGTAGCATTCATAACAGGCTCAAAGAGCGTCAGAATGGACTCCCGAGCTGAAGTAAATGGTGTCTCGACGCAGAGTGACTTGGAGTAGAAAAAGAGTTGTTGTAGCGCATTTGGTCTCGCAAGAATTGCTAGGTGATGGTAAAGTCTACCCGTAGTAGGTGCTTTATCAGACGCCTTTGAGTACCAATGTCTCGCAACTCCAGTCCAAACTTCGCGATCACGAATATCATCATCTTCTATTGCCATTCTGTATCTTGCCAAGTCGCCAAGACATTCGATCCATGTATCTTCAAAAGCAGGCACTGTCTCGTACAGCAACGCCATCATCGAGTATGCGAGATAAATAAAGGCGAGCATATGATCGAGAGAAGCAGGCAGGCGATGTCTCAAGAGTTCCAAGAACGAGTGAATACCATGCCGCCACATTCTAGCGGGCATGGCATATTTTGAGGCCAATCTGCGAAGTGCAATAGTAGCGGAAGGATGTTGACTCGCCAGAAAGAAATCATGGTGCTCATGAAGAAGTGTACGGTGTAAAGCTATCAAGGCCTGCCATTGCTCATTGTTGAGTTTAGGTTGTGAGCTTAGATCAGCTTGAGCCAAAGTAGCATGTTTCCCATCGACTTCAATGCAGCGAGCTTCGACCATTACAAGCCCTGCATATATTCCTTTGACCTCAGCAACAAGCTGCTCTTGTGATATAGGTCTTGTCTCAGGTTGACGAAGGATATCATAGGTTTCTTGTTGATGCTGTCTTTGACCTTGAGAACGCTTGGAAGAATATGACATGTTAGCGTGGGAAGAGTCTTGAGGTATATTCTGACTACGTGCTTGAGGACTCAAAGCTTGTTGTGGTTGTCTCTGAGAAGCTTGTTGACGAGACCTTTGCGCCTGGATAGAGGCATTGTTGGATGGGTCTACAGATGGGCGAGCAACGGAGGTACTCTGATCAGGCGTCCACAGTTGTTTGCCACGGACACTTGGGCGCGAGTCAAAACCATCAGTTCTTCGAAGTTCCTCAGATGCAGTACCATAAGGAGCCGAGTTTGGTCTACCTTTGGACCGTCGAGGCGGTGGTTGTTCGGGAGACTGCTCTCTGAAAGGCGAAGCAGAGCCAGCTGAGATGCCGTCCCCTGTCGCAAGACGCTTTCGAGGAAGATCTGATGTTTGTCTCTCATGTTCTGAAGCATCTTGCATCGTTATATCATCACTGCCACGCGGTGTTCCCAAGTTCAAAGCACCAATGGCTGAGAAAGTACGTGTTGGTGCGGAAGGCGGATCGCTAAGAGGACGCTTTGAGTGATTTGTAGGAGGAGGTTCGTGGTTGTTTATTGGCTTGGTTGAGAACAGGCTTTCTATCCTCACGTGCTGGCCTATAAAAAGCAGCCATCCTGTCAGTCTTTCGGTGAACCTGCATATGTGTGCACGGATAGATAGATATAGATATATAGATATATAAGGCTGGAAATTGGGGTGTGTCTGAGGAAAGGCTGCCCTGGACG
>JBAMDN010000208.1:0-32102 GCA_037074945.1 Tetracladium marchalianum
CGTTTAGTGGGCCGGAAGGAGTTTATCAAGCATGCGCGCTGGGTGAGGAAGAGTATCGGCGGGGGCATGAGACAGATTGGTGTACTCACTGCCCCGGCGAGAGTAGCACTCGATGAGACATTCGGAAAGGGCGTGAACGGCGCAGGCGGCAAACTCCAAGCGACGCACGTGCTGGCGAAGAAAATCGCGAGGACATGGATCACGATGGGAGGGAAATTGCAGAATATGACGGAGACGAATATGGTGTGGTTGGATTTGGGGGATGCGGGTATTGAGCCTGAGGAGTTTGTGGCAATTGGAAAGAAACATGGTTTGAGGTTTTTGAGCGGCAGGTTAGTAGTGCATTATCAGATTAGTAAGGAGGCGGTTGAGAAATTAGGAGCTGTCATGGATGAGGTTTTGGGGAGGAAGAAGATGGAGGGTTTGAATCCGGAGAGAAAGGAGAGGGTGGGAAAGAGGTCTTATGGAAGTTATTTGATGACCGAATCGAATGAGGCGAATGAGGAGAATTATGCGAATGGGTCGAATGGGTCAAATGAGTTAAATGAGACGAAGACGGACAAGAAGCAGAAGGTGGGGAAAAGGACTTATGGGAGTCATATCGAATGATTTAATAGCAGGCCATACTTTAATTGATAGCCAAACAGCGATTTTGATGTGTAAGTCTGTCGATGTACCGAGTACCATCTTCACTAGTGAGCTGAACAAGTAAGCCTTGGCAGCATTTACACGGATATGAGCTTCGAGACGACGCTTACAACTTCATTGCCATAATAAGTAGTGGGAATGTTTTAAGATCAGTTTCAATGTAGGTCTTCCAACAGTGCAAAATTCACCATGGTATTGAATCTATATACACCAGCTGGGTAAATTTCTGCTCCATATCGCCAGTACACTAATACAACCCATCATCATCATCGTCATTTTCTTGGAACCCCATATCAATAGCCTTGCCCTTCCCCTTGGTTTTGCTCGAGTATCCGTTATACCCTTCATCATCGTCATCATCATCCTCATGCCAGCCCTGGACGGCCTTCCCTTTTCCCTTCCTATCAACTACCTTAGATTTCCCCTTGCTCCTTGGTCTCTCAGGCAGAGGGCCATCAACTGCTTTGTCCTTTCCCTTTCCGTCTGTCAATTGTACTGGCAGCTCTTGATGTCCATTGGTAGATTTATCTTCAACCTTCTCAAATTGCGCCCTCACTTTCTGGTAATGTTCCAATTCTCCGAAGCTCACGGAAGGAATTAGCTCCTTTTGTGCTCCATAGAAGTCTTCTTCCATTACCATAACAGCGACATCTTCTTTTGTTGCGTAGTGATCGAAAAAGTAAGCGGTGCTGATTTTGGTGCCCTTTTGTTGTTGTTCGGGCGATGCATTGATCTTGGCGATTTTGGCATCGGCGAGAGAAGCTTGTCGAGTCACAGCTTTGAGCATTGCATCTGAGCATAGCGCATAGAAATCTGCTCCAGTATATGTGAATGGGAGATTCTTGGCAACCCGGAGTAATGAAAGAGATGGATGAAGTGTGAACCTGTAATTAATCAGTACATGTTATCATCATTTAGGTTGCTTGATACGTACTTTCGTGTCAATGCTTGCATGATTGTCAGCTGCTTCTCATGCGTATCGCTGACGCCCAAGTAGAGCATCTTGTCAAAACGTCCCGGTCTCAGGAGCGCAGCATCCAATAAATCGGGTCTGTTTGTAGCACCAATGACGAAAACACCACCTCCACCGTCCTCACCATCTGACATACCGTCCAACTCAGCGAGGAGTTGAGAAACAATGCGATCCATAACACCACCACTGTCTCCCTGGTTGCCACGTTTTGGTGCTACGGAATCCAGCTCATCAAAGAACACAACACAAGGTCGTGCATCTCGAGCACGTTGGAAGACACGCCTAACATTAGCTTCAGACTCTCCAATATACATATTGAGAAGTTCTGGTCCCTTGACGCTGAAGAAGTTGAGACTGAACTCTGTAGCAATTGCTTTTGCAAGCAAGGTCTTGCCGGTACCAGGAGGTCCATAGAACAGGATACCAGAGCGCTTTTTCATCCCCTTGGCGAATAGCTCCGGTCTCTCTAGTGGAAGCTGTATCGTCTCCATAACCGCATCTTTGACATTTGTAAGACCTCCAACATCAGCCCAGCCGACATTAGGAATTTTGGGTGCACCAATTGCATCCGCAAAGTTCTTACGTGCTGCATCGACTGCCAAATCAAAATCTGCTTTAGTCAAGCACCGGCTTGATGGCCCTCCGGCTACAAGGACGTCTTGGATCGTGACAGTAGCTCCATGATCGGATGAATCTAAAGCCAGAGTCTCGAGACGAGATTGACGGGCAACAAGAGCACGATCAACTACGTCAACGAGATCGCCAGCTACGAGGGCAGCAGTCTTTACCGCGACAGAACTGAGATCGACACCAGGAGACACGGCCACAGGCTGCTCATCAATGATACCTCTGAGAATACCTTCTCGTTCCCATTCATCTGGGGCATTCATCTCAAGTTCATGAGTAAACAATCCTCGGACACCATCTGGTATCTTGTCGACTTCAGTGGTTGTAGCAATGAGCACCCGAACGCCGGCTAGGATCTCAGTAAGAGCTGTGATCATCCGGTCGGCTGTCAGAGCCTCGATGTGGCGAATCATCAGAACAGTGTTCTCTGGGCCACAGCTCATAGCACGTTCTGCACGAGCGCTTAGGAAGCCAACTGTCTTGACATCGCTGCCAGCACCACCCTCGCTTAAAATATCGTATGCATCAATGGTAAACGTGTGCAGGCCAATATCTGAACATGCTCGGCTTCCCAATGTAGCCTTCCCAATGTTCCTCTGTGAGGAGATCAAAAGAATGGCCAATGGCTGAAGTTTGAGGTGGATGGCTCGAGGACTAGTAGCTGCTGCGATCAATTCACGTAGTCGGCGTTGGAGAGGACTGATAAAATGCCGTTTCAGTTCAGGCATAACGGTCGTGTCAGCGTCTGATTTGGAGAGAGATTTGATTCCTAGGTAATATTGCCACGAATTATCAATGGTTGCTGGCAATCTGCTGTTTTCATTCCCCGATTGCATCATGGAGGTGGAGGATGCATCGATATAAGCTGTTCCACCCCAGATATCGTCTTCTTCGCTGCTTTCGAATTCTCTTGACGTGCCGACATGTCCAATTTTGAACCAAGCAACACCAGTAGGCTTTGAAGTTTTGACCGGTTTCGACTTGTCCAAAGTGTTTGATAGGAAGTCTTCAATCTCCATGTCTTCGGAAGGAGTTGGTTGATACAAGGTTCGGCCGAGATCCTCATCTACTGGGATTGCGACCAGATCGCCCTTCGAAATGATTCTCGTTCGTGAAGCAAAGTGCTGCTTTAACCCGGCAAAAAGAGCATTCTGAAGTGGCCTTTCAATCGACAAGGGTGTTGAAATCCGTAAAAGCTTGATTTCGGTAGCCAGAGGAGGTCGACTTGAGCTTGTGATTTTCGGCTGACCGACTTTCAGAGGCTGTGGTATCCTCTTCAGTGCGGATAGCCTACAATATGGTGTATTTTCCAGGTTCGCGAGAAGTAATGGTGAAAGATACACAGCAGGACTAGACGGCTTTTGAACCTGAGACTCAAAGAAGGACATTCTTCTTCCTTCCGATTGCTTAGTTGGTATCTTGCTCACGGGTCGATGCGAAAAGCTTTCTGGCAACCCGAAAACCTTCACCGGCCGCCATACTGGATCTGGTTCAGATTGACCAAGGCTTCCAAGACCCCAGAGACCAACACCTTGGGCTGGCGGCTCATCAGCTAGCTCGAACCGTACCCAGTCTCCAGAAAAACAGCCAATTTTTGTCAATGAATTGATATCAACATATACACGAGCCTCTTCATCGTCTTCTGGACCTGGTTTTGGATGGAGAAATTCCTCTGGTAGGGGTTTCAAAAGACCCTGGGTTTTGAAGAGTCGTCCCTTCTGTCCACCTCCAGGGCGAGCCGTTGTAGCTGTAAAACTCGAGAATACAGATCCTGGAGTATTGATTCCATTTGTTTTTCGTCCAAGAGTTTGAGGCGTCCCTGGTTGAATAGTCGATATTCCGCTTGCATTGTGAGTAGGTAACGAAGGAGCATGCAATGAAATCATGTCATCCATTGAATCATCTGAGAGATCATCGTTCTCAGTTTCTGATATTTCCGTTTCAGTCTCGGTTGCGGATTCGTCCTCGATTGCTGCATCCGTCTTATATCTATCCTCGGCAGCGGAAAAGAATTGATCGGTCGTAGTATCCTCGTCTTCTTCTGCGACTTCATTTAACGCTCGGTTGACAGGTAAAGCTTGTGCCGGTCTACTCTTGACATGATGTCCACTTTGGGTAATTATGACCTTGGTTTTCGGTGTGAGAATACCCTGTCCCACCGGTTCGCAGAGTGTGACTTTCGCAGGTGGCGGTAGAACATGTGTGATAGGATGCGGAGCCAAGGGCAGCGCGAAGCAGTCTCCAGTATGGACAATTTTTAGTGACCCCAAAGCCTCTCTTATGCCAGAAGTGAGCTTGTCCTCGGGTATATCTGGTGTATGTCCATTAGATTTTCCGTTCGTTCGAGCGTGCTCTCCGTGAAATGTGCCCTCGCCATTCTCTAGTCGTCTAGCCAATTCTGCTTCAAGTGTAACAAACACTGTTTCCAACGGCAGAGGTATCACATCCAGTAATCGGATCTCAATTCCACTTCGGCTATGACTAGACAATTTCGATGGGGCTATCTTTTGCAGAGCTTCCGCGAAGCCTTGAAGTGCGAGAGAGGCCGGAGAGAATTGCACCGTAGAATGCGCAAGAGCACTCGAAGGCCGGACGGGAACGATTGTCCAAACTGCATCTTCGACCGAGGGGGAGGGGCCCCAAGGAGATATTGCCACATGATGGAATTCTGGAAAATTCGTAGAGAGTGTGCCATCCTCTTGGGCTGCGAAAGTTAGCTCTAGATCTCATAGCAAGAGAAAGCGTCTGACCTTGCGCAAGTGCAGGAAATAGATCTGCGAAGAGATCCTCGGACAAGATGCCCACATCCCCTTTTACGTGGTCATCTAGCACAAGTCGTGCAGAGATGGCAGGCTTATCTTGACGTCTCCTCTTGCGCTTCCTACTCCGCAACTTTGGAATGCGTTCTCCCATGGCTCGTTCTCTACAGTTGCATGTGGGTGAGTCGCGTTGAGTGTGTAGTGGACGCGTTTGCGTTTATAAGCCCATTGCTTGATGACAGAGGCCGAGGATAAGGGAATAAAGGTATCTGTAGAATTAAAACAAGTTTGGAAAAGAATGTGGTATCTTGTGTGATCAAAAGGGCAAAATGTCTTTGGGAATCACAGCTCCCTTCTTGCTGAACACAACCAGAGCCGTGCGGTGCGCAATTCTACCTCGGCTTGGTCAATTGTGGTAAGGCTTGGCCACGCCTTCAGATCACGTGCTTCTAGTAACAATATTTCTTCTTATTCTATCTCCGATGTTGCAATTTTTACGAGAATACTTCTCAAGGTCAAGTCCGAAATTAATCATGTCAAGTTGAGTTGATGAGAGCGACTTCGGCATTTCAGAGTCCTGACCAATCCCCTTCAAAAGCTTGGCAACTGCTACATCCCCCATGACCACACTTTGTTCTGTGGAACATCACCATATCTCAGCGTCAATATTATGAATATCTTGCATTCCGTTTTGCATAGCGTTGCATTGAATTCTTGTTCTTTTTCCAGATCGTCCAGCATTCTTATATTCTTTTGATATCTACCTTTGATACCCGAATCCACTCTCGTCACAACCCGCGGAGAACAGTCCACCAACGAAGACAAATACATACCAGACTGATCCTCCTTCACACTATTAACCTCTTCCTCTCTTAAACTAAATAAATCGCCTACATTCATGATGGCATTCAATCTCAATCAGATTCGTCGGCATCATGTAAACAATCTCTCCACCCTCCACAAAAACCCTCTCTCCGAGATATCAGGTTCGCTTGGAGATCTCGGCACTCTTCTCCCTCTGATGATAGCACTGGCGATTAATGATTCAATCTCACTTTCTACGACCTTGGTGTTCTCGGGACTATGGAACATAGTCACGGGAGTTGTGTTTGGGATTCCTTTGCCTGTGCAACCGATGAAGGTATGACGCTATCTATTCAGACTCCGGAAAGCGAAATTGATACTAATATGTACGAATGTAGGCGATAGCGGCTGTTGCTATAGCTCGCAAATTCTCCATTACGGAAACTACTTCAGCAGGTTTCATGACCTCGGGAGTTGTCTTTGTTTTTAGTGCAACAGGGCTATTGAAGTGGTTCTCTGATGTATGACCTTTCCTCTATATATCCACCAACCACCATTGCCCCTCATCCGAATTTCTCTGCAATTTAAACTACAACAAAACTCACTCACCCAAACAGAAAATCCCCGTTCCAGTGATCAAAGGAATCCAACTCGGCGCCGGCCTCTCCCTCATCATCTCCTCCGGCACCACCCTCCTCCAACCACTCCATCTCACCACCCCCTCCTGGCACGACAACCTCCTCTGGGCTGCTCTAGCCTTCCTCTTCCTCCTCACCACCCAAATCAACTCAGCGCGTCACATCCCCTACGCCCTCCTCATCTTCTTCCTCGGCCTCACCCTCTCCCTCCTCACCATCCCAACCACCCTCCTCCCCTCCTTTCAACTCTGGACCCCAACCCTCCACATCCCATCTCCCATCTCCTTCCGCACCGGCGCTTTCGACGCAGGCATCGGCCAAATCCCACTCACTACCCTTAACAGCATCATAGCAATCCCCTCCCTCTCCACCGCTCTCCTCCCTGCCCTCTCCCCACCAACAGTAACATCCATCGGTCTCTCCGTCTCCATCATGAATCTCATCGGCGGCTGGTTCGGCGCCATGCCCGTCTGTCACGGTTCCGGCGGTCTAGCAGCACAATACCGATTTGGCGCTCGAAGCGGAGCTAGTATCATCCTCCTCGGCATTTTCAAACTCGTGCTTGGTCTCTCATTCGGCTCTTCACTCATCCCATTACTGAAAAACTACCCGAAGAGTTTGTTGGGGGTGATGGTTATTGCGGCGGGATTGGAGCTGGCGAAGGTGGGTGAGTCGTTGAATCATTATGCGGCCGATCTTGAGGGCCAGGTTGCCGTGGGAGGGTTGAGTGAGGAGAGTAGAAGGGAGAGGTGGATGGTTATGCTTATGACGGTGGCGGGGTTGTTGGCGTTTAAGAATGATGGGGTGGGGTTTTTGGTCGGGATGGGTTGTCATTTTTCGTATGTGGTTGGGAGGAGGGTTGAGGGGAGCTCGAGGAGAGATGGATTTGGGAGTGGTGATGAGAGAAGGGCTTTGTTGGGGAATGCTTAGTTGGTGTGATAGCAGAGGATGAGATGTTAGTACGCTTCAGGTAAACGCGTTGGATGATTAGAATCAAGTAGATAGAGGTACCTTATGGATTAAAAATACCAATTGCGTGTGTTGAGCTACGAGAAAGAGTACATTCTTTGAGAGGGTGACGGCAGAATAAACCATAAATACCGAGTAGTAAGTAGATGCAACTGTGACTTGTCCCAGAGCAGGGAGAGAGAGATCCTACATGAAAGACCCAGCACACATCACCTCCAAACCACTCTTCTTCCAAAGTTCCAAACCAAAGCCTTCATCCATAAGCAACACTTATCATATCACAGTACGTTTACACAAACCCAAAAACCAAAACTTGTCGATTAACTTCTTAATACATTTTTAATAATTATCTGCAGGTTCTGTTACCTGTGCTATTGTACTAGGTAGTTAAACCAAGCAAAGCAAGTAATATAAACACTCACCAAAGCAAACTAAAACTCTATCTAACGCCGGTTTTTCTCCCATCTATTGAACAAACATTACCAAGTGACCAAAACCAAAAATGGTAATGTCCTGAAAGAGTGTCCTGACCCACTTTCTCTCGCCTATCCCGTCCCCCCAAAAACCATCCATTCTCGTAGTGTGTGTTTATACTTCAAACGATCGGACCCCTGAGAAAACATCGTGACGTATGTACCCATTTTTGACAAAGAGAAAAAGGAAACTGCTGAAGAAAGGGGAGCAAGTGAAGAATATGATTACTCGGATCCCCCAAGCTTGAACACATTCCGTCGCATCTATTATGTATAGGTTGTAAGATTTCACATGACACTCCCGCAAGAACCCAGCCCCCCCCAGAACCCCATTTCCCAATATTCGACAATCATAATTTTGCAAGATGCAAGTGTGTTATGATGATATGATGTATAAAAAGGTAAACGTTATAAGCCGTCTAGACCAATCGCGCCGGAACTTAAAAAAACGAAAAAGATTCGAAATGTTGTATAGACAAGAACAGCATGGTGAAACAAATTGGAACCGTGTGAGACACAAGACCAAACTGTTTACCATGTGAACATCATCAAAGCTGGGTTCAGCGCGATGGGGAGGAAGAAGTGTCCAACGACGATGGTGCAAAGAGGGAAGATGGCGGTGAACTCTGTGATGCGCCAGTTCCAGGGGACAACCAAGGCACCGCAGACCATACCGGCTGTGCAAGCGAAGCAAAAGAGGAAAGTCCACTTGAAGCGCTTGAGGAGACGAGGAAGTTCCTCGAAGAAGGTAACGTTCTCAACTTCCTTGGCGGTGGCACCCCAGGACATGTCGATACCGACGAAATGGCAGAAAATGGCTTGGAAGACGTGAATAGAGATACCACCCATGAAGATGGTCATGAGAGGCAACCACATGAGATTCTCGAAGACTATCAAGTGTTAGATGATGTATTTTAAAGGTCGGGTTGTGAACTTACAGGATGAAAACAAGCCTCGCTCAGAGAGTCTGTAACGGAGGATGGCGAGGGAGGTATTTCCAAGGGCAGCGAAGACAACAATCAAGGAGAAGTACACCTTGAAAGAGTCAAGGTAGTACTTGTCAAGATAACCATTGTACCATCCCATGAGGAAGTAATTGGCGAGAGTCAAGACCCAGGCAGCGGCAATACCGTAGTAGTTTCCAATATATGCCAAGTTGGTAACCTTGGTGGTGAAACGGATAGGAGAAAAGATGAACTTCAAGAAGAGTGGGGTGAAAGGTCCCTTGTAAGGCCACTGGTAGAGAGGGTGGAAGAGCAACTCGTTGCAACCAAAGGCGTATTTCTCCCATCGATTCAACTCGTCGTAGACAGTAAGAGAGACACCCTCCTTGAAGCCATCACCTGGGTAAGCACCAAGACGGATCGTGTAACCTTCTACTTGGAGACGTAGAGACATGTCGAAATCCTCAGACACGTGAGACTCGGACCAGTATTTTTCGTAGCCATCCTCATCGTGGAAAGAAACTTGTTGAACAGCAGACCAGCGAAGGATAGCGTTGTGGCCGACAAAAGGAGAGATATCACCGTTTGCGATGGCGTAACGAATGGCAGTGTAGATAAGGTTGGTAAAGAATGTAATACTATCGGAGAATATTAGCAGAGTTCATTTGAAAAGGATTGCATCAACTTACCCGTTCTCGAAATAGCTGTCGGTGACTTGCATGACGCCGGAAGAGTATTGCAAGATGCCAACTTCTGGGGATTGTTCCATCTCACTGGCAGCGTCAAGAAGACAATCCTTGGGAACACGAGTATCAGAATCAATCAACAAGATGTAGTCGCCAACACGAATGTTGCCCTCAGCCCAAGCACGACCTTCCTCCTCGACCAAAGTCTCGGCCAAGGCGGTATCGTAAGCCTCATACTCGTTCTCCTGGGTCCAGCCTTCAGGACGATTGAGAACGGAAAGCTTGTCTTCGACCTTGTTGGAAACCATCAAAGCATAGTTCATATTGGAAGCCTTCTTGAACTTGCCGCGTCGGATAAATGGCAGCTCATCACCTTCTGGATTGGGGTTGTGCTTAGGTCGTGCGACCCACCCAATGCTGTGCTCCTCGTAAAAATCACGACGTGCCTGTGCCTCATTTTCAGGAAGTAGTTGCATACCATCGTCATTGACAAAGATATTGGCAGTTCCACCTTGGAGTTCGTAGGTAGAGATAGCAGCTTTCAGAGAGGCGACAGTTGGTTGAATGACACCAGTGAGACCTTCCTTGTAAACAGGCATTTGAATGGTAACATGAGGGAGAGTGACCTGTGTGCGGTCCAGTTGACGTGGAGCGACACCAGAAAAGAACTTTGAGTTCATGTGCATTTGACTGATAGGGCCGAAGATTTGAAGCAAGTTGGTGACAATAACTTGCATAAAGAAGAGCGAGACGAACATCTGAGCCGGGACGGCAGCAAGCAAAGCCAAACGAAGAAAGGAGCCATCAATAGCAACTTGTTGCGCGAGAGCCCTCCATCCCAAACCAAGAGTCGCAATCATGAGGGTGAGTGTCAAGGCCACCTGGACTGCAGTGATGAGCATCGTTGGTCGGTGTTCCGATGCCAAAGGATCCTCCAAATCGGTAGAACCTCCGTCTCCAAGATCCACCATAGAAACGTTGGTGCTCTTCTTCTCGTCGATATCGTGCGCCTCTCCGTCGTTCCAGATCATCTTCATTAGACGATCTTCAATGCTGAGTGCGCGCTTGAGTAGATCCTGAGGCTCATCCTCCCAAACCACCAACATCAACTTGTCCTGAATGAAAGCGGCGCACTGATGCTTTTGGCATCGAGGAAGGAAATCTAGCGAGGGTAAGACTTGTACACGCTCCTTGCTGCTGAGGGGGACGTAATCGGCGTTGTGTCTGCTCAAGAAGAGTTTGATAACCCGGGTGTTGACTGTCATCGCACTCTGTATAATCACCGTTAGCACAGCCCATACAAATAGAGAGATACCGAGAGAAGAGAACATACGCGAACGCCCAACTGTGCTACATTATCGAAGAAACCATTTGACTCGTTCTGCAAGTTCGCGGGGCAGCAGACAAAGTTGTCTCTGGCCTTCTTGAGTACCACACCCTCTCCAGGTAATTCTGTGGCCCACAGCTTCTCCAACTGCTGCTGGTGTAGCCAATTTGCCATGACATCGGTCTTGATATCGAGGATCGACTCGCGAGGTGAGTTTCTGAAGTCTCCGTCGGGGTAGAGAGAGGCAGGGCGCGAGGGGAATGGACTCCTGAGGGATGGCGATGGTGGAGGTCCTTGCTTCAACTCCATAGATGGAGCGACAGCGCCTTTCTTCTTTCCCCCATCCTTCTTCTCGTCCTTTGCAGGCGTGAAATACGATTTGAGGAAACTCATGGTGTCGATAGGTTCCCACCGGGAAACCAGCTATTAATTAGGAATGTACAATAGAGCGAGCGTGGTAGCGAATGTGTGATCGGGACCGAATGAGATTGCGATAGCGAAGGGGGAGACGGCACAATTATGTGGTGGTCGTCGCAAGAGTAAAAGAGTGAACTCTTGGAGAGAAAAGGGAGGTTGTTGTAGAGAAGGGAAGAAGGCGTACCAAGAAGAAGAATGGGAATTATAGAAGAGCTCCCTGAAAAGAGGGAGGGAGAAGCGATACTATGTAGGGGGGTTCCAACTTCCAGGTCAAGACACCTTCAACCGACGCTGAGCTTGTGCTGCAGTAGCGCCGTGAATTATCGAGCTTCTACATCCACAATCTTTTCGACGGTCCGGGTTGATCAAGCCACTGAAGCTAGGCCCCCATCTTCAATGCCCCAGGCCCTTGCAGCTACATCCAAACCAACGACGATACTTTCTTAGGTCACCAACGGTCGGGCTGCGAGGATGCCGATCAGGGCACTATTGTTCAGCGATGTTGTCGCTATCTTCAAGCTTCTGGATAGCATCACCAAGATCACCTCGCTACAGTACAGCTTGGTTGCTAGGAAACTGTCTGTAAATCTCTATTCACTATCCATTTCTATGTCCGGAATGACCCAAAGTCTCAAACGAACCAGCGAAAACAACTCCAAAAAGCATTGGTCCGTCAGATCCCAAGGCCTTACCGCGAGCGCTTTGGTGTTGACATTCTTTGGCGAGCACGATCCCCTGGAAGTTCTGGAACTCGCAGTGGGAAAGTACGAAGTCAAACAGCGTAGCCAGGCCGGTCATGGTCCGCAGGTGGGCAGCAAACTTTGACGTGAAGTTCTTGCGTCTTCTGGCCTTGTTCTGTTTCTGTTTCAAACCCTCAGTTGACGCAGCTATGATTCTCGGGAACATTTGACTGTACGGGCAAATCTCAAGCTCGCCTACCAGAGCCTCATTCATCAACGACACCGATGATAATCTAGAGTACCCCAAAGCTCTCGTAGATGCTCTAAAGGAGGTGAACTTGGTGAAAGCCACTGGAATCTAGCCACGCGCGGTCTCCCTCCCAATCCAAACTACGGCGGTAGCAAGAAGCATCGGTACCATTTGGTTAGCCTCTCAGCTGGCTCCTCTTTTCCCAAGTCAATAAACATGGCGACTCCGTTTCGTGGCAAAGCCAGCGAGGCCGCCGCAAATGTACCCGCGTACAGTTGCACAGACCGAGTTGTGTAAATTAGATGTGGATGTTGGCTTATCTTTTCTCGGACTTTTCCTTCATGATCCTAGGCATGCCCTCCCTGGGATCGACCTCTCTACCAGACTTCAACAACCCGGGATTATCAGCCCTAAGCTCACATCAGCACTTTCAATGAACTGCCTTCTGACTGCTTGGATCTACTCGTGCTGTAAATGGCATCAAGATCATCGTGAAGAAGTGCTAAGATAGTGAGCGAAAAGGCGATGCCATCCCCATCCCCATCCCTTCCTTCCCATAACACATGATTTCATTTTTCATCCAAAATCCATCTACTGCATGCACCAGGAACTATCACCGACAAGATAAGTTACTGCGTCGACTCCAAACCAACAGCAGCCAGTCGCACGCCAAAGAATGCAGCGTAATCTCGAGTCCGGCGCCCAAAACAGCAAAGCTCGTTGCACCAAAAGTTGACCCTAAACCACGTTTTGGCCTCTCTCTCCTTCATCCACTTTTTACACTGTTGCTCGGTGCGTTTGTCCTGCGGGATCGAGTTGCTATTCATAGAAGTAACCTCGTAAAATTTCCCCTGCATCGTCGTCCGCTAATGCCGCTGGTGCATACATAGCTCTGGCATTTGCCAACGACCAACATTGCACAGTCTGCAATGCACCGTGCTACAAATAACGAGAGAAAAGTCTGTTGAACACTGGAATTTCTCACTGCTGCTGGAGTAGTCTGGAGCTGTGCTTGCAGAAAACTTGATTTCTGCTGCTGTGAAAGCGTGCGCAAGTGCGATGGCCGAAGTGGGTTGGATTGGATTTGGTGCTTTTGCAAAACTCTACGCAAAGCTGTCTCTCACCTACGTAGAATGGTTGAGACATTTACTTGACCATGTCCCCTCTATCGATCGCACCAGTGGAGTTGTACGAAACGTTCTCTTCACGTTGAGCCAGCCAGCCAGCAACGGATAGTTTGTACCAGTATTATTGGTGATACTGTAAACTCGACTTTGTTCTACCATGAATCAATGCACCTCATTTTCCCTGTGCTTCCTGACTAGCATGTGTCTTCAACTCAAATTCTGTCACTCTTCCATCATAAAATGGAAGTGCCAGCAGGTTGGTTTTCTTCCTTGATTTGCTCTGAAGCACGCCACTGGAGCAAGTCGAGATCTTGAATTCGCTCAATAGAGTTTGATCTACTGTAGGCTCGTTGAGCGATACTGTATGGAAAAGCCCGATCCTGAACTGCCCAGATGGGTCATTGGGTTTTGATCTAGAATGACCCTATTCAGAATTGGAGCCCACGCGAGCCACAACAGCATGTTGTGGATAATGGGTAGGTGAGTGAATATTTGCAGCAAGCGAAAAAAGCACGTATGCTGGCAGAATTCGAATCAAACCCTTGCTCTTGTAGGTTTCGGGAGGGGACCATGATTGTCGCTAGGATTTTGGGTCCAGCCATATCCAACAGGGTGGTTACAAGTAGTTGTCATCCTGAAGACCGTACGGATGCTTTTAGAACCCAACCTAGTTTCGTTGGTGCTGAGATGCCAGTACACCCATCGTTCTACGAAGGATTGTCAATCAAAAGAGAACATTCCAAGAATGGATTCTCTTCCAACTTCGCAAAAATAGTTGATCCGAGCCCACCCAGCTTTAAAAGATCTCCTCTTCTAGCGTCGGGAAATAAAGCTTAGGGCCATTCCAATACCCGTGTCCGCCAAGATTGTGATTCCCAGAAGGGTTCAATAAACTTTGCAGGCTGGGAATGGCCAGGGGTAAATTCTCGCTAAAGAGCGCCGCTTTCCACGGATGAGGTCTGGTTGCTTCGTCCAGCGCTGCTCTCAAGTGCGTGTGGCGTACTCCTATCCTCCTGGCAATCTCAGCATTCTTGGAAGGTGCACGCCCGCTTTGGTATTTGTCTCAGTTGTTGTCGCCTTTGTGAAAGGGGGTCTTTGCGGATGCATCTTGCTCTTGTCGGTGATGGAGTTTGTTCTGAGGTTCTGCAATGCTTCTTTACTTTTGATGTAGATTCACTCTATGCTACTATCTTGGGCAGTCTCTAGAGAATTTCCTATTCTGTTCCACAAAACTTGTGGAATTGAATCAGGTAATTAACCTTGATCCGTCTGATGCTCTTGGCTGCTTCCAACACCAAAAAGGCCTCATCTGCCCAAGCATTGATGGCGCTGGCGGTTGCCGTTACCAGGGCAAACAGAATCAGATGGCTTCAGCCTCTCTGCTCTGGGGCACCTGAAAAACATTGAATTGGACGGAGGAAGTTTGGATTGAGACAAGATGGAATATGAAAAGCTTGGGTCTGTTTTCTAGCTTCGACCACATGGAAGTCCGGCCCAGGTAGGTTGGTAGTAGTGTGGACACTGGACTGTAAAGAATCTAGCCCTTCGTCATCTTGACTCCAAACAGTACTGTACTGTATCGTTATACGAGACCGGTTATGGACATTCCGCAAGCTTGCCCGATAACATAATGAACAAGGTCAAAGTGGACCAAGAATCGGCAACTACATTTAGTTGCTAAATGCAAGTGTTGATCTTGTAGTCATTTCTGTACAACTGTACAGTACTCTACAGTAGCAGCACTTTGAGAAAAGGGATTGCTCAGTCCGAGTTCTTGGGAGAATGGAGAAGTGAATTACTGCCGAAATGGAGATCTCAAATGAAAGGCGAGAGCAAGGAACGAATCATGAGTCATTCTACCCGAATAAGTCTTGATAAAATGTAGACAGGACGATACCTTAGCGGATCTAGGGCCATTTTGTGAGATCTTTGATTTCTTAGTGCGCGAAGATTCTTTGTCTTGTCTGAAGTCTTCCACCAGGAAGCCGTTGAAAGTGGAGTCCAGATAGGCAATGATCATACCTTCTAATTGGCTGAAGATAGCATACAAAGCTTTTCAGTGCTTGAGATATGTAGTATGTGGAGCAATATCTAAGCTTGTTCAGCGCCCGCTTCGAGTTCAGATCCAACGAAATGTCATGAAGCCAGCATATCGGCTTCTGTAAGCACAATACTGTACATCTCGGTGGGACCGCAACTCGTTCAAAAGAGCCTACATCCGGATGGAAGACCAGACCATTCATTGCCTCTATTAGTATTGTAGATCATTCTCAAACCCTGGTGGACCCAGCCATTTGGAAGATCTGAAATCCGGGGAAACTTGTCCATGACATTGGTTTGTCTTATTATGCCTCCGGAATCCCTTCTCCTTGACCTTATTGTGATCGTGGAGACTTTCATGGCCTTATATGTGCTTGTCCTTTCCAGAGGAACCAACTAGAACAGATTTCCCAGAAAGAAGGTGCTAAATTATGACAGCTCAGATTACGGCCCTCCCGGGTATATGGGAGATGCACCGGCTCCCTTCTAGACACGAGTCTATCGTCATTCATTCAAGACCTGCGTGGTATAATATGTATAGGTGCTGGTTCTGTCTTCGTCGTCCTTTGGTCGTGTTTCGGATATTCGTCAGCACTCGTAAGACACTTGCTGACTGATTCTCAGCTCTTGGAGCACTAACCACGAGTCAAGGTAGTTGCCCAGAACAGGGTTCACGCCAAGACGCTTCGTTCTGAATTACATCAAACGCCAGAGAAGTCAAAATGTCTCCCCTTAGCGTGCATTTGGCTGGCAGAACCTTTGGATATCGTGCGAGAGTGAAGTTCCAGCTCCAGAACCGGCCTCAGCTTCTCTTGCCGGAGGGATATTCCAAGTCGTAGGCTGGTTGTTCATGTTTCTATGGAGGTATTGGAGAGTAGACTTCCACATCGGACGTTCTGGATGGAGGACTTTAAGTCGTGGCGATGACGACGGTTTCTGAGCTGAATCACCGATCTTAGTGTTTGTTTAACAGGGTGGGGATTAGAGGAGAAGAAAACCAAATAGATTCCGTATCATTGCATTGTGGATAGTGTCGTTATCCCAATTGTCGCCTGTACAAATATTGGCAGCGCTGTCGATGTTGAAAAGCTTGCGGCCGTTGGATTCGTTGGGACTTCAGAACCCCACGTTACCAATATGCATTGCATTTTGCCCTGCGCCTGTATGGCGCCGAGCGTGCACTTTCTGTGCCTGAAGTATTGCGGCCCAAGGCCAGCCATGCAGCAACATTGGTCGGGTCTGTGTCTGGAGGAATAGAGAGCTTTTCTCATAAGAGAACGTATTACGACCTTCCTCCTGCTAAAAGGGCAGGAGGCGAGGACTTCTTCGACGTATTGTCTTGGGAGACTCAGACAGAACAAGCGAGGCTTCCCCCGCGGTTCACGACTTCCTTTCCGGAATCTTCTTCTTCACATTACCTACAACTTGCCAGAAGACCTTCTGCATCTTGACGAGCATGGAGGTAGAGCATACACTTGCTCTCCTCCCACAACATGTCGCCATCCAGTGGATCAAGCAATCGCCCGAGCATTCATCTGCAAGATAGGATATCTCTGAGATCCGAGTCTCGTTGCGTCCACCTCCACCACCACGACGAAATCTAGAAGCACCTCAGACTATTGCCGAATGGCAATCGAAGAAGTCCATGGTTCTCGTGCTTTCTTGTACACAGAAGCTCTTACGCTTTCTGTCTGCACGCACGATCGTTCAACCGCATAGCACTTGTGAAGGACTGGGAAAGTATGCTGCTTTCCTCTGCAAGTCAAGCGGACCCTCTGTCAATATATGCCATCTGCGAGTCACTATCAGTCTACTGTAAGTATCCTTCGTACCTTCAGCATCTTCCGTCGTCTCACGGAACTGATTCCTGCTGTGACGTAGTCCGTCGCCGCAACAGCGTATTGTCTAACAAAATGACACCCAACGACAACTCTCGCGAGCGACAAAGAATGATGAACAATCTCATGCGGAAAAAGGACTATGGACATCCCACAAAGCCCAATAGGCACGCACCAACGCCAAAGGAAATACCTCTCCGTTCAACGCTTCCTGAAACCAAATTGCTTCATCTTCACGGTGGTACCTTCTATTCCTCGTCTGCTCATTGTTTTGGGAGGGACCAACTTGAGGTCTTGGTCAATTTCGCCATTGCATATCAGCAGGCGAGTCTGTATCCATGTTGAAGATGAGTGCTAATATAAGACGATAGACAGAATACAAGGTGACGCCTTGATGCAACCCCATCTTCTGCCGTCTATCATACGATGCAAAAAAATGCGTGACTGGTCGAATACAAAGCTCAAGCGATAGCTGAGAAAGCCTGTACCACTTCCGCCGCAACTTGGTGACACAGCACACATCTGTTTCGCCAAGACCAAGGAGCCAGAGCAAGTCACTTGGGAAGTTTTCAGCACAAGACCAGAGCCGAAATTATAATGCACACCAGCGGAATCATTATGAACTGGACAGCAAAGCTAAAGATTATGCAACTCGCCCGAGTTGCAATGGCACTGGGAAAAGAATATGCTCAATTGCAAGTAATGAAAAGATGTCATTCTGCATGTTTGTGGGAGCATCCGACAAGTCCACTCATTATTTTGGCAACGACATTCTCGCCAATTGAATTCCGGATTAAAAATCCTCGAAGAACACTCAATCATTAAAACAAGACGAATTGCCTCCAATTGAATCGCCGATGCTGGGGGTCACTCGGGCTCCAGCCATCTTTTGAATTCGTCGGTTCAAAAACAACAATCATCCAAGACTACAATACAGCAATCGCTCACAATCGTCTTTCCAAATGAACAGTAAAATACACGAATTTACTGGAGTTCGGTGCCCCGGATTTTGACAGAGTACTGAGAGTTGCTGCTTGCCTCGGGTCAAAATTATTTACTGTTCTGACTATGTCATAAAGAAAGACACTGGTCTTAGAGCTGAGATGTATAAGTGCGACATGCGGCCTTTTGCTATGGGCTCTTAAGTAGCTGGCTGGAAACTTTGATTTGGGAGCAGTCATTTCTCGCCAATTCTCCTGTGCAACTATGCATTGGATTTTCGGCATGGGGAGTGGAAACATTCCATTACCTGATGTCCCCCCACATCCCACGAACTGCTTGTGGGGTTTCGAATTATGTCAATTCAAGTGCGCTTGCATTTGTCTCCCATGACTATGATATTTTTGCTCCTTCTTCGACTTTTCGCAGAGCACTCCTAGAGATTATCCCACGATTGCAAAAGCAACTTCGGGCTCAGACGACCACCACCACCACAACAAAAGACCCAAATATCGCGCAACAGGGTATATGAAAATTTCGACTTTCGGACCAATGTCTTGACTCCCAATCCGTTTTTGTGTGTTTTTCTTCTGGACTTCGACTCGGGAAAATGTTGTATTTAGGGTTTTTCGAACCGATTCTGCTGATTGACCGAACAAGAGTCAATTCGAGTGTGCTCTACGAACGAGAGTGCGATCGTTCGTTCGTCTTTTCTCTATTCTAGCTGAAAAAGCTGACGAGAGCTTGAGTCAAGCAGCTGAGTAGTAGCTCGCTGACAGATGTGGCTGCTTCAGCAAAGGCTGGGAATCTGACCTAGAGACGAACTACGAATTAGCGATGGACGAAGGATCGTGTGATCATCCGGAGATCTTACTGGTGCCGCATCGTGGGGTAACTGCTCAACAATTCGCAGCAAAGCCAACACAGAAGGGGATTGTGGAAGCTTTTGTCTTTCAATAGCTCTGGATGCCGACCTGCAGGCTTTGTTTAACAAGCATGCAGGCGTCCAACACGCGACTGAACGAAATGTTCTTTGAGCAGCTTGGCAATAGAGCATCAGCACTTGTTATTGGCTTTGGCGTAGGAGAGATGCTTGCCCCTGCAGGTGAGGGCGTCATTTGGGAATTGGGAATTGGTCCCCCGGAGTCCCTGCGATGGGGGGGCGGTCAGCAAAGGATTGTTGTGTGGCCCAGCAACATCGTGAACTTCCTCGCATCGGAGAAAGGAGAAAGGGTGGATTGAAATAGAATGATGGCCTGACTAAGGATTGCTTTGCGATACCGTCCTTCTTCACAGCATCCTGCGTTGTCTGACTCTGTCCACACAGAGTTTTGGTGGTGTTCCATTGCTAGATTTCGTCACTTACGAGTAATTCACATCCGTCGCCTCCCTCGCCTAAAGTCCGAGAGACCCCCACTACGACGTCTACGGTTGCCCGGATTTTTCTTATCGGCGCGGGGCTTTCCAAATTTCTGAAGCTCAACTTCGACTTCCAACATTCAATCCATCGTTCGTGCATTTCCTTCCAACTCACTGCCTTCCTTCTTCGTTCGACTACCTCTTTAAAAGGAACTCCTCACCGATCTTCCCAACGATCTCCCTCTTCCACCTTCATCCACCAACCTCTCTGCATCCGCGGGACCTCCTGCATCACACACCGTCTCACGATAATTACAAAGCTTCGAGTTCTCGACCGGCTGGGTCTGTCTCACCTGGGAACTCAACATCTCAACCATTATTTAAAGTCGTTCATAGAGCCACCGTACGGTCCAGCTCACAGACTTCATTCACGATGGATAATCCACCCAGTTCCCCTTCACCTAATTCCCCCTTGCGACCCAGTCCATACTCGTCTGCCGATGTCTACTATGGACCTGGCACCCACAGCAGAAAGGCCTCTCGAGCCAGAACATTCTCGATGGTAAGTCTACAAACTTTCAACAATCCCAATGGCAGATTACTAACGTCTTCTTGTTTTTCTTTAGACAAACAACACTACCGAGATGCATAATCGGTTTAAAAAAATGGGACTGAAGACACCTGCTCGTCGAGGCAGTCATGGTCAGTCAACTACAAAACCCCCTTTCTTCCAACACAAACTGGTACCGATCTTTAACAAACTGGATACAGATGAACGTACCCTAGGAAAAGGAGTGAAGCTCAGCTTGGACGTTCAATCGACAATCAAATGTCTCTTTGAGTCTAATGAAACCAACAAGAATTACCAAATCACTCGAGATGAGGAGGGTCCGAAAGTATGTGTCTCTTGTGACTTTACTTCAACAAAGCAACGGTGCTAATTCATTAATTCAGCTGATCTATTTGGGAACATCTGAATCCAATGGCTATCGTGGCTTTGAGCTTCGAGGGACATATGTCCTCTCGAACCTCATGCAAGAGCTTCACTTGGCAGAGATTCATGGTCTGTCCCACATCGATGTGGATGTTGCCCGCTTGCACGAAGCCCCGACCGAACGTCTCCGTCGGCTAATTAAGAAGGAATTTTGGAATGGGTTGACCCGTGTCTTGGATAGTAAACTCATCGACGTTGCTGGGCGCGATCCCAAGGACTGGACTGATGATCCACGACCGAGGATTTACATTCCTCGTGGCGCGCCAGAGCAGCACGCCTACTATACAAAGGTCGCGGAGGACAGGCCTGAGATTCGTCTAGATGTGTGCTGGCTCCCAGAAGTCATCACAACCGACGCGGTGTTCGCCTTGAACTCAAAGCCTGGTCTTCTAGCAATTGCGATGGAGGAATTCACAAACACCGAGACTGGCGCGGTTGACCTCAAGGGTCTTCCTTTCGTTGTTCCTGGTGGCAGATTTAATGAGTTGTATGGCTGGGATTCCTACATGGAAGCACTTGGGCTCATTGAGTGCAAGCGTGTTGATTTGGCCAAGGCTATGGTTCAACATTTCATCTTCTCGATCAAGCACTACGGAAAGATTCTCAACGCCAACCGCTCTTACTATCTGACCCGTTCCCAGCCACCATTTCTCACTGATATGGCAATCCGTGTTTACAAGGAGATCAAGTCAGAGCCAAACTCATTGGCCTTCATTAAACACGCAATCCTGGCTGCGATTAAGGAATATCACACAGTCTGGATGGCAGCTCCTCGACTTGACCCTATCACTGGTTTGTCTCGCTATCGCCCAGAGGGCAGAGGAGTTCCACCAGAGACTGAGCCAACTCACTTCACTCACCTTCTCGAGCCTTACGCTCGGAAACACGGCATCTCCTTTGAGAAGTTCGTCGAGGCCTACAATGAGGGTATAATTAAGGAACCAGAGCTCGACGAATACTTTCTTCACGATCGGGCTGTACGGGAGTCTGGTCATGACACTTCCTACCGTTTGGAGGGTATTTGTGCCAACCTGGCAACTATCGATCTGAATTCCCTGCTCTACAAGTACGAAGTCGATATTGCAGAGTGTATCCGAATGTACTTCAAGGACGCTCTGGTTGTTCCCGCCGAGTTCTGTGTTGGAGACATGAAGCCTGGCCATAAGGAGTCCTCTTCTCTATGGGATCGCCGTGCCAGATTGCGAAAGGCCCGTATCGACAAGTATCTTTGGAACGAGAAGCGGGGTATGTACTTTGATTATGATACTGTCAAGAAGCAGCAATGCACGTACGAGAGTGCAACAACCTTCTGGGCCTTGTGGGCCGGCGTTGCCGAGCCAGAGCAAGCCTCCCGTTTGGTTGCTACTGCAATTCCACTCTTCGAGAAGGAGGGCGGGCTCGTTTCGGGCACTGAGGAGTCTCGCGGCAAGATTGGCTTGGATCGCCCCAACCGACAATGGGACTTCCCCTTCGGCTGGGCTCCTCAACAGATTCTTGCTTGGGAGGGTCTTACCAACTATGGTCACAAGGAGATTGCTCGCCGTTTATCTTACAGATGGCTTCGAATGATGATCAGTGCATTTGTTGACTTCCATGGCGTCGTCGTCGAGAAGTACGATGTTACAAAGAAGATTGCTCCTCACAAAGTCGAGGCTGAGTACGGAAACCAAGGACTGGACTTCAAGGGTGTTGCTCGAGAAGGGTATGTATCTAATTATTTCACCTTCACTGATATTCAGCACTAACTTTTTGGCAGCTTCGGTTGGGTCAATGCCAGTTACATTCTTGCCTACAAGCGTATGGATGTTCAAATGCGTCGCGCAATCGATCTTACGACTTCCTGGGAGGATTTCTCTCGAGGCACCCGAATCCCAATTCTTGAGGACGTTGTCGGCGAGGACGTTGCATTTGAGTTGGCTGCGGCGGCTGCAGCAGGAAGTGGCTCCAGCGACGACGAGCAAGCAATTCAAAACTAAAGTGTTTCTGCTCTCATTTTCCTAGCCCGCCTGGACAACTACTCACTACACATTGCCGTCATTTTAACCATATTTCCGGTGTACGACTTGCTTTCACGATTACAACTTTTCTTCAACTGTCTGCCAAACATACCACCCGATTTGCTTTTCACGGCCTGCGACAAGCTGGCGATTCCATTTGACGACCAAAATTGCCAGCATTTTTCCGTCTTTCTTGCGAGTTCAATCAATCCAGACATGAACATGACAATGGCCTGAGAAAAGTACGATCAATTGCCTTTGTTATTTGCCCCCCCCCCCCCCCGCCAAAAAAGTCGGCAGCCAATACCCATTAGATCGATCCCTGCATTCTTTCGTCTATTATGGTCGCTTGGCTATTCTTTGCTTTTCTCCTCGCTAGATTCGGAGCTCTCTTCCTGTCGCCGTTTGCGGTGGCATGAATGTACTATAGGTTATTCCATGTCTTGCTGGTGGGCACAGTTGCGGGCGGAATGGCATTGCTTTGTTATGGCGTTTGGGATTTATTTTCTATGGACTGAGGGCGGCCCTTTATGACCTTATGAAGGCTTGCGTGATTTTTCTTTTGCTTTTGCTACACATGGCGCATGGCTTTGTACCTAGATTCTAGGATGTGCCGCACACACACAGTACATACAATATTTACATGTAAAAATCCCAAGTCCCGCGTGTCGCTTTGCGATATGGTGAATATTATGAGTGGCTGCCAGGCCGACTCGTAAGAGCATGATGACTTTGAGCTTCAACCAATCAACTCATACGTTTGCAAACTGTCGAGTAAGAAGCGCACCGTAATGAATGCAGTGATGGCCAACGACAATTACTCGGACTCGGACTAGGCTGGGCTGACTCGGAAGCTTGGGGTTGGTGGTAGTTGGCGCGTCTTGAAGTGAGTGCTCAGTGCCGAGGCATATCGAACATCGGGAGGGTTTGGATACGAAACATCATGAGACCGTGGTCCGTTTTGGTAAGTACCGTGAATTGGAAAGAAAAAGGGGCATTTCTGCTTGTGACTTCACATGCAAAGAGATTGAAAAAGGAAAAAGGAAACGATTCGATCAATCAGGGAGAGATGATACTTTCACATGTTACGAGATGACGATGACTTGAGATCGTATTTGTTTTGTCATTTGATCTCCAGGTGGAAGTGGCAAGTATGATGGGTAATGTAGAGAGGGTAGAAGGACGTCTCGAATTGATCAGATATGGATCAATTGCCCCCGCAGCAAGGGGGATATTCTAACACACACACACAGTAGAAAGTGACATCTCAACACCACCAAAACGGGGATGACGAAGACGAGATGAGAGACCTCAAGACACCACAGAATGTGGGGAAGACCGCTCTCGGCAACACACCCAATCACGGCAGCCCAAAGCTTGGGAGTGATCTGCAGTCTCCCCTTCAGCCGAACGCCGCAGGGATGCAACGACACAAGCAAAGCCACGACTTGTCTACGGCCACACTTCTACCGCCGTAGTGTCCATTGTCTACCGGTTCTCTCCTCCAGTCAGCGCTGCGGGAGGCACAAAGCTCCTTACTACTGGTACCTTCTGCCTCGAAAGTCTGTCCCGAGGTCCTATCCAAATTCTTGACTACAGTATGGGGTAGCTACGCCGGCCCCGGCTTGATGGGATGGAAGGGGGAAGGGGGGATATAGAGTTACCCGGTCTAGCGGGGAGGCATGGAGGGGAGGACGTGCAAGCAGCTGATTCTTGCGATGTCCTTATGACTCCTCCCTCTCGCTGTTTCTTCTCAGTTTTGCTTTCTTCGTCTTTTGTTTTCTTGATTGAAGATATATTCTTTGGCCATACTTTGAGTGTGAGAGTGAAGCTTGTACGCGTGGACGGTTCCAAGTTTGGATCCATTGCTCTTGCTTTCTTACCTACACATACCTCGTACCTCACATACCCAGACTGCTTGCCGAGGAAGTCGAGTATACCAGAACCGCGGGATAGCCGAACGTCAGAACTAGCATTTCACAATCGCATTCCTCAGAGCTTCCAAAAACACCTTGGAGCTTTTGAACATTTTGGTTCCCACGTTATTCTTGGAATTCAAAACATCAGAAACCTACCTATCTACCTATCGATTCAATTCCATCAAGCAAGCAATCATGGCGGCAAACAATATGAATAACCCCGGCACGGATGTCAACACCGAGGAGCAGCGATATCTGGACGAAGTCGCAGAGGTCAAGCAATGGTGGACCGATTCCAGATGGAGATATACCAAGCGAGCGTTCACTGCTGAGCAGATCGTAGCGAAGAGAGGTAATTTGAAGATCCAGTATCCTTCGAATGTGCAGAGTAAGAAACTGTGGGATATTTTGGAGGCGAGATTCAAGGTATGTTTTCTTTTACAATCTCTTCAACTGACCTGGAGAATGGATGTTTTCCGGAGGAATGACTGACCCAATTGTTTAGAATAAAGATGCTAGTTATACTTATGGATGTTTGGAACCGACGATGCTCACCCAGATGGCAAAGTATCTCGATACTGTCTATGTTTCTGGCTGGCAATCTTCATCTACTGCTTCTGCTTCTGATGAACCAGGTCCAGATTTGGCAGATTACCCATACGTTCGTCTCCATTTATACTCCCTCCCCTTTCAACTGCAGAGCTCTAATAACTTGCAGACCACCGTCCCCAATAAAGTCTCCCATCTCTTCATGGCACAACTCTTCCACGACCGCAAGCAACGCGAAGAACGAGTCACCACGAAATCCAAAGCTGATCGAGCCAAGCTTGCCAACATCGATTATCTCCGTCCCATCATTGCAGACGCTGATACCGGACATGGAGGCTTGACTGCCGTTATGAAGTTGACTAAATTATTCATCGAGAAGGGTGCGGCTGGTATTCATATTGAGGATCAGGCTCCTGGAACGAAGAAGTGTGGTCATATGGCTGGCAAGGTCTTGGTTCCTATCAGTGAACATATCAATCGTTTGGTTGCTATTCGTGCTCAGGCTGATATCATGGGTACGTTTCTTTCTTCTTTTCTATTTTATAACCTACATATGTCCAAGATTAAGTTAATACATACTAACTTTATACACAATACAGGCTCCGACCTCCTCGCCATCGCCCGAACAGACGCCGAAGCCGCAACCCTCATCACTACTACCATCGACCCTCGCGACCACGCCTACATTCTAGGAAGCACCAACCCCAGCCTCGCTCCTCTCAACGACCTCATGATCGCCGCCGAACAAGCCGGCAAAACAGGCGCCGAACTTCAAGCCATCGAAGACAACTGGACCACTCAGGCCGGCCTCAAACTCTTCAACGAAGCTGTAATCGATGTGATCAACAGCGGCGTCTTCACCAACAAGTCCGACACCATCGCCAATTTCCTCGCTGCCGTCAAGGGAAAGTCTAATACTGAGGCTAGAGCTATCGCAAGAGGTATCACTGGCGTTGATATTCCGTTCAATTGGGATGCGCCACGGACGAGAGAGGGGTATTATCGCTTAAAAGGTGGATGTGAGTGTGCGATTAACAGAGCGATTGCGTATGCCCCGTATGCGGATGCGATTTGGATGGAGAGTAAATTGCCGGATTATAAACAGGCTGTGCAGTTTGCGGATGGTGTGCACGCTGTTTTCCCTGAGCAGAAGTACGTTATTCTAAAATCTCCCCTCTTCTCGTCAGAGAAAAATTAAAAATATTCCATTTGCTAATCCTTGCGCGATAAATCAGACTAGCATACAACCTCTCCCCCTCCTTCAACTGGAAATCCGCCATGCCCCGCGCTGAGCAAGAAACATATATCCGTCGTCTCTCCTCCTTGGGATACTGCTGGCAATTCATCACGCTCGCCGGACTTCACACTACCGCGCTGATCTCGGATCAATTCGCGAAAGCGTATTCTAAACAGGGTATGCGTGCGTATGGGGAGTTGGTTCAAGAGCCTGAGATGGATGGTGGGGTGGATGTCGTGAAGCATCAAAAGTGGAGTGGTGCTAATTATGTGGATGAGTTGTTGAAGATGGTGCAAGGGGGTGTTAGTTCAACGAGTGCGATGGGGAAGGGAGTTACCGAGGATCAGTTTCATTAGGTGAGATAAGTTAGATAGGATGGGTGGGGAGAGGGTGAAGGTGGGAGGAAGAAGTCAGAAGTAAGAAGTAAGAATTAGTACAGACAGATGCAATTGAGTTGAGTAGTGGTGGTTTGGTATTGAGTGTTATTGGTAGTCGTACAAAAGAAATACTTGCATTCACATTCACTTTCCCTTCCTCCATTCCAGAAACATGCCTTCCTCGCCAACAACACTTTAAACTCTGCTCCAACATACTTTTCAACATTTGGTCTTTCCAGTTCTCAACGGTCATCGGCTTTTGATTTTGTTCTATATATATGAGAAATTGTGGAAGGGAATGAAAACAAAGTTGGAGAGACAAACGACTGCCTTTTACGCGAGATGTTCGTCTACGACTAACATTAACCTTAAGTCCTAACTCTTGACACCGAAAGAAACATGTCCATATCCATATGCAATAAAAATACATATAGATAATATATTAAGTCTGATTATCTAGGTACACTCTCTTGCTGTCCCAAGTAGTAGTACGTACTGTGAACCCGTGATGAGAAATCTCACCATGTAACTAACTACACGAAGACGCCGGGCAGGCAAGTGGAGTGTTTTGCCAAGAAAGAAGAACTTTTTGGCCATTGCTAGCTATGATATGATATGATATGATATGATCTGAAAGGGAAAGTGAAGGTCTCTCTCTCTCTCTCTCTCTCTCTAAGGATTATACTCGCAGTGTACTGAATGTATAACTTGGGGGTAGTGTACCCATCCTTTTGATAATGCAAGAAAGATAGAAAATTTGTTACACATTTACTCATTACCTTCGTGCCATGCAAAAAAGCAATCCCAATGCAACAAACCCTCAAAGAGCAAAACAAGCAAAAAAAGAGACAGGTGAAAAAACGCCAGCTTTTTCTCCTGATCCCTTCCATCACTCCATCACAATAACTTTCTTGCCCCATTATAGAGAGGTTTTTACCCACGCACTCACTTACTCCAAAACATCCTTAACGCCCGGAACAACCCTCCAGCACCAACCACACCAACTTCTACACCTCCCCTCAATCTCCCTGACCAAAAACTTCCCTTGATCCCTCTCATCCCCCCACTCAGTCACACACGCTCCCACTCTGACCATCGTGACCAGTTTCTTCTTCACTACCCCTCCTATCCCTTCAATCTCATGTCTCATGTATCCCGGTCCCATAAACTCCCTTTCTCTCTGTGGTGTACCCGCGGGCGTTATCGCCGATCCAGAAGAACCCGATAAAGAAGAGGTACTCCTCGGACTTAAACTCCCAGCTCTACTGTGATTGTCTCGATCGCTTTCGCGATCTCGAGCATCTTCAGCATCACAGTCGATTTCTTGCTCGACTTCTCGAGCAGCTATACATTCGCCTCCTCGACCGCAGGGGACGCCACGGTCGCCTTCACCTATTCCGGTGCCGAGACCGCCGAGGGAGGGGAGGTACCGTGTACGCCATTTCCAAATACTTTCGTACTCGTTGTCTGAGGAGCGGAGGGAGCGGCCACAGGGTTGGCAGAGCCACACGCCTGTTGTTGGGCAAGCGCAGATAGAACGTTTGACAGTTTCGGCAGAGGAGATGAGAGGCGTAGTGGTGTATCGTGGGGAGAGGAGGAAGGGGGAGTTGGAGGAGGAAGAGCAGCAGGTTGAGGCTGTGGACGTCAAGGTTGTGAGGGGGACTTTGGAACATGTTTTGCAGATTCGTCGGTGGCGGTGACGGAGAAGAATGGGTGCTGGGGCTTTGATTGTGCAGTTCTGTTTGATCAATATCAGTACTTCAATCTTTAAATGTAGTATCGGAGTTGAAATTAGACGAGAGAATTAGGAATGAAGGTACAATCGCAACTCACCCTACAAACGACCCTCCCACACCTCCTACATCCCGCAACCATATCCCTCGCACAATCACCCACCTTCCCACTCCCCGACACATCTCTTCCCGCTTCAACGAAATACCAATCCGCCGCTCTCGCCCGATATCGAAACGTATGTTCCGGATCGAGCTTCACGTCTTCATTCTCGCAGTGCAGGGTAGATGTGAGCAGCTGCGTACGGAATTGAAGCAGATTAACGCGGATTTGGCGACAGGTACGGGAGAGGGCGTCGAGGGTGTTGAGGTCGATGTGGGAGGCTATGGATGTGATGATACTAGAGTATTCATGATTAGACTTATCTACCATTTCACAATTCTGTGGTATATCTCTGCCAAACTAAATGAATAGGTGGAGAAGAGCATACGGATAACATCCTAGAGCTTCGGTGAGGGAGTTCTTATTTGGATTCTCCCTGCAATCGTCTTTATGCCCTTTGGCCGGAGTTACTGGTATGTTACTCGAGTTCGTTGGAAGCAGACCCATGATAAGAAGTGCAGTTATAGAGTTCTTGTCATGTTGTAGGGAAAGAGGAGATGTCCATCTCGAACGAGCGAGTTTTTCTGGAGGTTCGGTCTCATCTTCCAAATTGACGAAGAGAACCATTTTGGATTGTGGTTGTGGTAGTTGCGGTAGAAGTTGAGAAGGAGATGGGAATGACGCTCAAAGCGGGGCAGTAGAGTTGAGCTCGGTATTGCTGGTGAAATGATAAGTGAAACCAGTAGATGAAATCAAACGAGGAGATCCAACGGGGTGGCCCATTGAAGCTGCCCTTTTGCAGCGTTTTTTGATGATACTTAGAAAGGAAAGTGAAGTTATCCTGATATCATTATAATGGGACGGTAGAAGGAGAGAGGGACCCTTTTGTTGACGACATGCAGGAGAAGAGCTCCGACATCGTGGATCCACTGATTCCACTTCCCTCTGCCAGAAAGTCTTGTTTTGACACAGAGATTGGCCCCTTCAGTCTCGTTTTACGGGCCTAAACAACTGCTTAATTGCGCAAGTGATCAAGTGATCTTTTCCTTCAGTAATGCAACCTCGATTGTTACTGTATAATCATCGCGGCGTTTGGTTTCGGGGTTGTATTGTGGTTGTGTTGTGGTTGTCTTGCAGACCAATTAATCGCCCTTCCCACTGAGATCTTGGGGACTGTGATCGGCCACGAGGACTAGAACACTTGCGGTGTGCTGGGAGCTCGGAGCTCATGGTCCACTTTGTGATAGAGGTACAGCATGCATGGGGACAAAATAGGAGTTTGTAAATTCAGCAGGGAATAATAGCTTGGGATGGAGACTTTGAGAGCGAGAACGGACATACTGAGTATTCTATCAGCGATGTAGAATATCTACTGAGCTTAAGATCTTCTGTTGACAGATCTGCTTGATAAAGCTACCAGTTTGTGGTACCAAGGGCTGGTCGCGTGCAGCTCTTCTGTTGCTTGTGTCACCTCAAGGAATGAGTGTTTGGTGGGTGGCAATCTTCTCTCAGAAGAACAACTAAACCAACTTATAGAACTCAAACACAAAAAGGCGTGGAGTACATAAAAGCATACACATGTTTTACACTTTTCATTTTTGACTTATGAGAGCGGAAATAATCATAACGCCCGAATGCCGACCCAGACCCAAACTCCTCGCTCAAGTGTTTGCATACTTGTACAGTGCAAGGCTCGACTTGACAAATGTGCCATCCGCTCGCCCATCCATGCCCTTCCTTGCCTATACTCAAACATTCCCTCGTAAAATAATCATCCGCTGTCCTGGTACTTTTCCTCATCAAGCGATAGGTCGAAAGACCAATTCCTTGTCTTTCCTCATCCCCTCCAACACCGCAACAAGTCCTCCACCACGCAGTCGCTCCAAAACGACCTTCATTCCCTCCTTGCTCTTGCCCAACTGATTCTCCGTCTTGCGACTCGCGATAGCCTCAATGCTTCGCTGAATTCCGGTGGTGCTCCAGCTGGCGAACAATCCTTTCTTTGGTTCATCCTCGGCAACTTCTCCCTTCCTCGCCCTCCTCAATCTCTCTCCCAGCCTGCTGCGAAACATAACCGTTGTGACCACACCTGTCTTTCCTTCCCCGGATTTGTGAAGTCCCGCGCTCTCCTCCTCAGCAGAGACCTTCCGCACATACTCCTGCTTCTCCACCACACTCAATATGCCCGTCCAATCCAGATTTTTGCACTCGGTTCTCATCCATCCCTCGCGAATATCAATGGTGCTCGTCTCGAGGATGTAGCTTTCGCTCTTGCCACCAGTGATGTTTCCTGACACGCTCTTCGGTAGCAACTTGAGCACGGCAGATGGGAGGCGAGAGCTCTTTCGGTGAATTCGGATTGTGCGTAATTGGCCAGTTGCAGGATCAATCTCACGCGAGATCACATCGGTAGAGAGGACATGCGTGGCATGAGGATTTGGGTATCGGAGGAAGTATGCGAGTGTGACGGCCGGGAAGGAATAGTCGTAGGAGAAGGTCGACTCGTAGAATTTAACCATGGTAACAATTGCTTTGTTGATCGGAATTCAGCAATGCATTGATGTGTAGCCTCAAGAATTGGCAATAGGAGGTGAATGTTGAAGAGGAGAGGGGGTGTGAGCTGTAAGGCTTGAGTCGGGGTTGATGATGGCGTGAATATGTGCACGAAGAGGAGGCGTGTGGACAAAGAGTTGCAGAGCTCCTGATTTGCTCGAGACGGCTTCTCCATCCGGACTAGTTAAATCCGGGGTAGTAGTGTCACGTGCTACACCGCCTTGGCCGGCAGAATAGCCTTGTACATTTTTGGAGGGGCAGAGGGGTAAATTCAGAGGTGAGATCGATGTCAAGAACCCAAGAGCCAGCGAAAAGAACAACATACTCTCTCCGTTCAAACACAACACAATGGCGGACTTAAAAGCTCTCCAAAAGGAGAATGCCGAACAGAAGTTGAAGATTCAGGAGCTAGAAGCCCTAATCGCAACTCTAAAACCTATCGATTCCGATGCAACGACCAAAAAGCAACTTGTCGACCCTTGGAACGTGGCAGGAGAGGTTGGCGCAGATGGAATAACAAAAGCAATCGACTACACCGCCCTGGTTGATGATTTCGGTACCAAGCTCATTCTCACGGAAGACTTGGAGAGATTCGAAAGGGTTACTGGACACAGACCTCATAGATTCATGCGCAGAGGAATTGTGTTCAGTCATAGAGATTTGAATCTCATTCTCGACAAACATGAGAAGGGAGAGCCTTTCTTTCTGTATACTGGCCGCGGGCCCAGCAGCGACAGTGTACACATTGGGCATACTGTTCCTTTCGAGTTCACCAAGTCGGTACTCCCACCGTTCCTCTCAATTAATATATCTCTAGTTGTGCTGTCGACATCCCGCTAATGACTCACAGATGGTTGCAAGATGTTTTCGACGTTCCCCTTTGCATCATGATGACAGACGATGAGAAATACCTTTTCGGTCAGAAAAACACAATCGAAAGTGTCCAGAGATATACGAGGGGAAATGCAAAGGATATTATCGCCGTGGGATTCGATCCGAAGAAGACCTTCATTTTCAGCGATTTCCAATACATGGGTGGAAGCTTCTATGAGAACGTTTGTCAATTCGCCAAGCACATTACAAACAATGTTGCAAAAGCTGTATTTGGCTTCACTGGAAGGTAAGTGTATTATGGCAATGAGATC
>JBAMDN010000209.1:0-15289 GCA_037074945.1 Tetracladium marchalianum
AATCTAATCTCCTGTATAGTATATATTATAGCCTTACCGCTTATCGGTAGAAGGCATGCATCTGACACTGTATAATCACACCGTATGGTGCATCCGGGCCACTCATGCTTCCCTCCCACCGTGTGACATCTATAAATAATCGAACTTAATATTACGAGAGAGCGGCGCGTACGCTAGAGTTTAATATAGTATTTAACAAGTTCGATAAAGGAGAAAGATCAGTCCTACACTAAGTCCTGAAGAAAGTACACGAATACTAAGCCAGAAGCCAAGAGAACCAGAAGCCAAGAGAGCGTGGGTCCCACCCGCGCTTCACCCATAGGGCTGGCCCCTTACATCTTATCACTAAGTAACCCTCTTGTATTTATAGCGAGTTAATACGTGACTGTTACACTAAAGGGCTCGCTCGTAATGTAACGGCACTATCCACCGGTACGGTCACGTAATCAAAGCAGGGATGTATGGCGATATATGCTAGTGAATGATGATCGATCGTAACAATAGGCTCTGATACTAAGAAAAGAAGAAAACTACCGATTAACAAGTGGCTAGAGGCCGGGCGATATACATGTCCGTAACAAGGCCGTAAGGCATCCGTAACTCCCAGTCTATCAAGTGCTCCTTACCTGTGCATCGGGACTAGTCCGTAAGTGGTCCGGTACTGGTGCGATCCTGATGGTCACGTGTGGGTCATGTGTTGATGGTCATCACACGTAAGGCTGTACGGGCGTATGTATAGTTTAGCTGAAGGACGGCAAGTCGTTCACTAACACACTTGATCGTCGATTCGAACACACTCATGTATTGTTCGCACGTCGTGCACATGATGAATCTATCGACTATGAAGCCCGCTATGAGTTCAAAGATCCAGCTCTCTTCTATGGTCGTCTGTCAGTCAAGGTTCCTAACAACGAATCAATTATTGCCATCAAGAACTTGCCGAAACTAGCCAGTGTCTGGCCCGTGCAGATTATCTCTCGCCCACTAGCACCTGTTGATACAGTTGCCCCAGAAGCACTTCGAGGTTTGGCTAAGAGATCTGGAGACGCGAAAATGATCAAGTCTCGCCAGACTACTCCTTCAGGACTGGACTACAACTCCCCTCACAAAATGACAGGTGTAGATCGTCTGCATATCCCCGGCATCAAAGGCAAAAACGTCAAGATCGCGATCATCGACTCCGGTGTAGATTGGCACCATCCTGCCCTTGGAGGGTGCTTTGGACCATGCTGTAAAGTGTCATTTGGTTATGATTTTGTCGGCGATGTATGTACCGGCTACGAGGATCCTATACCAGATGATGATCCAGGCGCGACGTGTGCTGAATGTGGTCATGGCACTCATGTTGCAGGTACGTCTGCTGTGATCATGGTGCCTGGTTTCTAGTGTCCCTTTTCTAACAGTCCCAGGTGTTACTGGCATGGAGGTTGCCCTCAATGCCCCCAATGCCCCCAATGCCCCCGAATTTGCCAGATTGACAGGAGTTGCTCCCGAGGCCGACCTCGGTATATTCCGCGTCTTTGGTTGCTCTGGTGGAGCGAGTAGCGATATTCTGTTGCGTGCGATAGCCACTGCTGCTGAAGCTAAACCTGATATCAACACTATATCCGTTGGCGCGTACTCTAGTTTTGGCACCATACCAAGTGATCCCTACATGCAGTTCATTGAAGGGTTGACCAACCGAGGAATTGCGGTTATTGCTGTTGCTGGTAATGACGGGGGCAACGTGCCCTTCACCATCAACACTCCGGGTAATAGTCCCTCGACCATTGCAGTTGCGTCTGTGGAGAATACCCTCTTCCAGACGTTCCAAGCCATTGATTCCAACGGCGCTACCATCTCATACGGCAGCATCTACCCCTTCCCATCCGGCAAAAAACCCAACGTCATCGTTGTAGGCGCAGGAGACGAGGTTGCCGAGTTTGATTGCCGAGCGATTAACTATGTACCGTACCTCGGTATCGAGAACAAGGATGACTATGTCGTGTTTGTGAGAAGGGGAATCTGTGGTCTCTCCCTGACACAGTCTGCTGCGGCAGCCCCAGGATTCCGCAATGTGCTGACCTACCCTGGCTCGGCCTTCCTCGAAAATCCAGTCCTCGAGGGCTATGCTGCACCAGTCCCAAGCTACGGCGCTGACAAGGAGCTTTTGAATTTCGGTACAACCACGACTCATCTTGTCGAGAAATACTCGTTTCCCGAGGTCACTAACAGACGGACTAGGCCCTGTTTATGATTTCACCATGAAACCTCAGATCTCTGCTCCTGGAGGTATGATCCTCGCCACCAAACCGCTCGCTAGAACTGGCTTTACCTATCTTAGCGGCACGTCCATGGCCACACCCTACTTTGCTGGAGCGTTTGCTCTTGTGAAAAGCCAGTTCCCAAACCTCTTCGTTGCTTAGATTCTCGCCAGGGTCCAGTCTACGGCAAAGCCAGTCATCAAGGCAAATAGAAACGACTTTTCTCCCCAGTCCAGCAAGGTGCCGGTCTGGTTAGCGCGTATGACGCGATCTTCTACACATCAATCGTCAGCCCTGAACTTGGTCCGGTGGAGAGGTTTTTCAAAAATCGCCCAAAGATTACCACCAGCAATCCCACACAGAGCACCGTGGAATATACTCTCGGACACATCACGACTCCCGGCATGGTCAAGTATCCCCATTGAGATGCTCCGAACAAACAAGGCTACCTTCGTCCAGCTCTCATGCGGCTTGACTCTCTTCTATTTGGAGCTACGATTTCCTTCCCTGCTGGAAACACATTCTCGCTTGCCCCAGAGCAGAGTCGCGAGGTTGACATCGAAATCCAAGCACCCAAAGGTCTTCCAGCACACATGATTCCTTTCTACAACGGATCTATCACCGTGGCTAGTAATAGGAATGAAAAATTTGTAGTACCGTATGTTGGTGCTGCGTACAACTACACGCAGGCTCCAGTGTTGGGATTAGAGCCTGTGCCCAAGGACTTTGATTTCCCTGTGTATCCTGTATAGGGGGAGCCGTAGCTCTTCTAGAACTCAAGAGGTATTGGGAACCATGTGCAAGGACAGTTGACCTCAATGTCCGTTGTCTCGTCTTGGTTACAAGCTCTGTTATACACGATTCGACTTGGTAAAGGCCGAAACCGATTTCAAGCCCGAATTTTACGGTTTCGATCCATATGTTCCTGTCAATTACACAAAGACAGCAGCCAAGGTCACTGGCAACTTCCTGGGCGTTGATATCTTGGGTACGACCTTCATCTTCGAGAGGTCCTCTCCAAATATGAACCTCATCGATGGTTTCAATTTTCCTCCTATGTGAGATGGCCAAAACTACACCACGCCTTTGTCCATGCCAGTAGGTGGATACCGTTTATTAATTCAGACGTTGAAGATCGGAGGTAATGCCGAGAGTCGTGCCGACTGGTATACCTGGATGAGTAGTGTAATTGAAGTCATAGAAGAAATTCTTATTTTTGAGCGTCAACATACGTAGTTGAGATAGGCGTTGCCGACACAAATTCCTGTCTCCGAATTGGCCATTGCAGTTCTGAGCCACACTCGGTTAGCCAGGTAGCGCTGTTCCTGTTCCGATAAATATGTTAGTGTCCCGAATAGAAAAGAAATAGACAAAAGAATACCTTCGTTAGGCACCGCGGATGCTACATCGATGCTGTGAATCGCGCGTTCAAATTGTGAGAGTCCCTGATCTGAAAAGCGTCATATTCCTGCCGACTGTCGTACTTCCTGCTATCAATGACCATACGGGCAATGTTGCCCGTGCTCTTGGTCTCGAGTTCGATGCTACCATCGTTCTTGCCAATCCCGGAATTTTAGCATTCCCGTAATGAACAACAAGGCTGGACCCGTGAAGACGACACCGAAAACATTAGGATCACCAGACCACTAGGTCACCTACACAAGGCATGTTTGGTGTTGACCTGTACCGATCTCTTCCACTAGGAAGCCTTTGGACAAACCATGTTACGAGAAATAGAGAATACTGTACTCACAATTACAGTCGAATGGTTCCATCAAACAAGATCCAAAGAAAACCCCATTATACCAGGACAGATCCCCCCGTCAAACTGTAACCAAGCTGCGAGCAAAACCACTCTTAATCCCCATCCGATAAAAGACACCCGAAAAGTAACGCAAGGCGAACAAGGAGATTTTGCCTTGTGTCCCTAAGGATAGAGAAATTGTACTGTAAAAAATAAAGAAAAGGACCTTCATACCCCGAGCATTGCCACTTGAGGATTAACCCCTAATTCAGGGTAAAAGGGGACAACGACCCAGTTCTTCGAAATATTTGAGGTTTGATTTTGCCACAGTGCCTTTCACGAGTATGCGTTTGCTTCCAATGGGTTCTTTGAGAAACCAAATCAAATTGTCGTCAAATCTTGTACATCTTTATCGTAATTCATTATCAAAATGGCTTTTCAATCTCTAGGAAATAGAGTTCCAGGAATATCGACATGGTCCTGGGTATCATCGAAGGCGAGACCCTGCAGATGTGATTTCTACAGCAAATCAGTCACCTGCCGCTTCAACGATCAGACGGAAAGGAAGTGTACTGACACCCACATTTGCAGTATCTTTAAGACGCCGTCGAGAGGGCCACCTTTACTGCTATTGAACCCGACAAAGTGATCCAAACCCCATCCCCACAGCTGTTTGCCCTCTTGCCTTGCCATCTCACCTTCCTTGGCACGACTTCTACTATCCCTTACTGCCTCTTCCACCCCCTTTTTGCCTTTGCCAAACATCTTGCCAATGCCAACGAACATTCTTGTCGCGCCAGCCAGAGCAAGGACCGGCAGGAATGTGACGAGCCCCGCTTTGACTGGGTTCTCCTTCGCCCACAGATATATCTTGCGAACCCAAGAGGAGATCTTTGCAAGTATGCGCTTTCGATAGCCTAGACGCGGTTTAGGCCGAGAGGCATTGTAGGGAGATGGGCTTGGGTTCGTGGGCGAGTAGTAGAGTGGCCTGGGTGTCACCCGTCCGCTGGGCGATGGCGTTTTGCGTGGAGGGAGCGGAGCCGCGTGCTGAAGAGGAAGTGTTGGGTGGATGATCAAGGGTTGATGGGAGGGCGAATTGGGTACGGAGTAGAAGTAGGAATCCTGAGCAGCAACTCGGGAGGCCGTCGAAGTCTTCTCGTATGTCTCGTATGTATGGTCGTTCTTGGGCGAGCTCGTGGGAGGAGGAGTGTAAGGATATGCCGCCATCTTGTTGGATTGCACGGGACAATTGCGATTGACAAGCGGCAGAGGGTCAGAGAGACCTGACTGCCTTCCTATCTTTCAGTACGTAGGACGGGACTGTAGGGTACGATGGAGTAGACTCGAGCTCGCTATACGGAGGTAGTATATGTCTACGAGGGAGCTAACTATGTAGAGTAATATTCTACTGTAGGTACGGAGTATTTCCGTGGTCGTTGGGCAGCGGGCAATGAATGGGTTAGAGAGGAGGGAGGAGAGAGGAGACGGGTGGCTGGGAGATAGGTCTTCCGCAGAGAGGAGGAAGAAAAGCCAGACAAAAGAAATATGTAGAGATTATGACAATACAGTGTCGAGGTATGCTTGATGAGGTGGTTGGGGGGGGGGGGGCGGTGAACCGGAGCGTCCTCACGGGGAATGGATAGCCCATATCTAGATACTTTACTACTGGATCGCCCTACTGTAGATGGCCATAGAGAGCAAAATGTGTGACGCTTGCTGCATGTACCAAGCAAGAGATGTGTTGCAGGGGGCGGGAAGCGGTCCTTGAAGTGTACATGGCAGCCGGAGGCTCAGGAGGGACTCGGGGACTTGGGGAGGGACAGGGACAATACTTCAACACCGTGGAGTAGTAGGCAAGGCAGCGGAGGTACAGTACAGTACCTACTCGGTCTTGTAGCATCTCTTCTACCTAGGTAAGAGTTACCTATTTTTAGATATAAATATATAGATGTCTGCCTGCCTGCCTGCCTACCTGCCTACCTGCCCACCTAGTCACCTCCCTTCTTGCGATAACCCCATCTTGTTCCAGATCAATTCACCAAGAACTTTCCGATTCTCATAATCCCTTTCCATCATCATCATCATCATCATCCATCGTCATGGCAAGTGCGCCCAACAACACGGCCGCTGCTAGCAAGCTCCCCACAACCTTGAAATCCTTCCAACGAGCCCTGCCTCCGACCTGCGTAGATACCAGCTCGGATTCTTTACATGCTTCTGCCATTCCATCTTATCTTGACCCACGCTCCTTCTACCTTGCCATAGACAGGCGACAGCTAGTCCCTCCACCCCTCATCTCTATCTCGGAATTCGTCCCACCAGAGCTTGTGGAAGTATTGATGAGGAGAAAGAAGAATAGTGCCCTCGGTGTCAAATTCATTCCCAGTGGCGGCTTCAGAACTTTTGGAAGACAAAAACCAGATGAGATCACAAATATGGAGGGTGCACTACACACCTTCGTCACGCCAGTTGTGGGAAGATGTGAGATGATAGGCGATTATCGGTACAGCCATGCTTTCGGAGGCCATGGAGTCAGCACTTTTGGAGATGCTGAGTTGGATGGAGGTGATGGAAAGGGAGAGGTCCGCCTGACAAGATCAGTGGTGATGAGTGCAAGTATCCACATGGATTTCGAAGGCCCTAGGGTGCTGCTGCAACTTTGCAAGCTGGACAATCAAGAGTGCGTCGGCCTCGATTTGCTCGCTGACAAGCATTGGCACGTTCTCGGCGTCGACGACAAGCAAGATGAGCGGAAGAGAGAGGACTATGATCTCCTACTGAAACGACACATGATTTTTCACCTGACAAGCGAGGGAAAACTGCCCGCTAGGAGAAATGTCGAAACCATGGATGTTGACACCTCACTTTTCTTCCTGGAGCAAGCCATCTCGGCTGGAGATGTCGCGGAACAAGTGAGCGGGAAATATGTTGAGGTATCTAACAGCCAGGTGCTGTCGCTTGAGCTACTGTTCAGTACTGCTTATCACCAATTACGCAACGAGATATCTGCGCTTGAGGCGCTGTGTCCTGGTGGATATGTTTACACTTACGATCCAGCCTCCATATTCGCTCGTGAGGTTGGCCCTCCACTTCTGAATCGTTTGATGTTGGCTGGGCTTCGGGCACTCTCGGACACGAACAATTTCAAAAACATGAGAATTTTTGCCTTTAACGAGTACGCCGAACGCGGAATCCTCAGACTGGTCTCCAAAGCTTTGGAAAACCAACCTGCAGTGCAGATATTGCGAAAGGAGGATCTCTTCAGGGGCCCTGAAGGTAGGTACAACATTGAGCGCTTCGATAAAGCACGAGGAGCCATGTTGGTAGTGCACAATAATTCCGATGGCTTCGGCCAGAACATCGAGACAGAGGGTGACTTTGGAAGCCTTGACGGGGCAATAGGCAGCAACTCCAGCGCGGCTGCCAGTCTCGCGAGAGACCGAGATGATTTGCTTGACTTTGTGTTCTAGTTGTGCCTTATTTTATCTTATGTTGGCTGAAGCACATTTCGCGCGTGACTGGCGATAATCTGTCGATACTGATACATCTATGCGTGGCTGACTATACATATCGAGGTTACTTAGGCATCATTTAGTTCATCTATATTGTTCGAAGAACTGTAGGCAAGTATAAATGTATAATAAGGCTACTTGTACCAGCGAAGCTCGAGAGCCAAGCCAAGGACATCAAAACATGCTTCTACTGTTTGATTGGCCGAAGTGACAGCCGAAAAATTAGAAAGTGAGAGAAGATTTCCGACAGCCTCGTCCTCCTCAAACTCTCCATCGAGCAAGATCCAGGCATCTGAGCCACCCCGCCAAACTTCATACATCCACGTTCGATACGACAATGAAGGTCCTCACACTCAACTTTCTCACCTGCGCCGTTAAGGCCTGCAAAACCACCTCGGCATCCTTTCCTCTCCACCCAAAGGACTGCGAATTAGTTTCCGACACCATCGAGTCCAACCCCAAACTCCTCTTCAATGTGCTGCCCCGTGTCGACTGGACTGCCCTGATCTCAACTGCCTCTGAGGTATTTGTCCCATGATTTCTGCCTCGGGAAACTGCATGCTCACACATATCCCGACAGCTCGGATTTCCCGCCCTTCCTCCAACTCCACCAACAGCCGCTGAGTTGGAGAGCGACGAGAAGATGATGCAGGAGCTACATACCTTACTTCTCGAGACGCAGATCAGTGAGGGCAGCCTACTGTGTGGCAACTGTGGACACGAATATAAAATCAAGGAGGGCATTGCGAACTTCTTACTACCAAATCACCTAGTTTGAAGCGTTGGAATAGAAACAGATCTCATAGCGACGTCGAGACTCATGCACCTGGATGGGATAAGCAAAAGGAAGAGAGCACCTGTTACCGACTGGAGATGACGTATCTACGACATACTTATTGAAAAGTTGATGCCGTGCTGCATACTGAAACAGCCGTCAATCTCGAGTACAGCAGCTCACGGGCACCGAAGTACAGGGCCGTACTTTAGAGGACTCCTGGGCATTGTGGTGGCGTGCACTCTGCTACAGTTGATACCGAGACTCCACGCCTTTTGGCAATATAGTTTCACTATTTAAGAGTACTCATCCCACGCAACTATTGAGAATAAGAATATTCAAGTCATGTGTATTAAGTCCAGTTAACTAGGACTATGCTATTTCGCACCGCGAAAGACCTCATTGAGATGGCCTCATTTTTAAGCCGAAACCGAAATATTTATCATACAGTTCCTTTGACCACCATTTCCTGGCCATGTGTCCGCCACAGGCTAAACCCTTGTCAAAGTGACTCGTCCCACCTAATCATTTATTACATGTGTGCCGGTTATTGAAGGATAAAGAGGAAGTCAACACCTTCATGACTCGGTTGAAAGAGCCCAATTTATGCCACCAGAAAACCCGCCCAACCCGCTCTGTATGCAATTGCGTTGAGGAAATAGCAGAAAACAAGTAAGAGCAACGCACAAAAGGTCAAAAATGAATCCCATCTATGGCACAGTTGAAGAGTAGACAAAGAAGCCCCCGTGGCCAGAAATCTTTGCAACCAAACGATTCGTTTGCTAAGATGAGTGCGCGGAAGACAAATGAGATTAGTTGAGGAATCCTTTACATGCTGTGGTGCCGCAGAGGCATGGAATTCGGTCTGTGCTTCCAATTTCACGCTCGAATTTGTAGTCGTAAGTAAGTTCTTCGCCTGTAGCCAAGTTAATTGTGTTTTCCTGGTGGCAGGATACTTTGACTTACCTTCGCGGATATCCCGCAAAGCGTAGATGACGATTCGCTTGCTCTTTTCGACCGTGATGATCTTGGCGGTACAATTTGGCATACAACTATGATTGATGAATCTAGCGATGCCACCCTTTTTCGTAGCGTCGATGACAGTATTCTCGTCAATTCTAAAGAGATAGCTGCTCCCGATGCCACTCTTGAGATACCGGAACTCACGAAGATCAGCAACCTGTTGCCGTACTTTTTCTCCAACATACTCGATGATCATGTCATTCATGTTGATGTTCTCCATCGCATAGAGACCCCAATTGTGGATAGCGGATCTTGCAAATTTGACCGGCTTCTTCCTCTTTTTGAGTTGATTGAATCGGAACACATCTGACTCGCCCCCAAGCGCCCTCTTCTGGTCGTTAAGATTGGCAACATAGTTGCGGTTGCTGACCCGTTTGGCGCGAGAGTTGCCTTGTGCGAGTAGCTTCTCGGCCGCGTTCTTTGCTGCCTCGGCCGCTTCGGCAACCAGATCCTTCCCAGACTTCTTTGCCTGAGCCTCGCGTTCTTCACGAGCCAATTGTACCTTGATTCGATGAGGAAGATAGAGAGATTTTTCCGAGTTGAGAATCTTTTTGATACCCTCTGTTCGTGCACATCCAGAAGCATTAGGAACATAATAACCCTCAACCGCGGTTTCAACTGTGACCAATCCTCGATGACCATTACGGTTGATCGCCTTGATATCTTCTTGTCTCCAAGCCCAAGTCTCTGCACTTGGCATAGTCGTCGAAGCCTTATGGGTAAAGAGTTTAGATGCGAGCTCGGCGTCCTCAGCGTCCTTAAGTAGGTTTTTGAGTCCGTGGAGGTCAAGAACATTCTCAAAATCATCGTCAACTGTAGGTCGAGGAATCTCAGCAGACATGCCCCACTCAACAGTCGTTTCCACAGGTGCACTTTCCACGATGAACTCCTCATCCTTTTCAGGTGCATCTTCTCCTTCAGCCTCAGGGGTACTGCTTGGTTGACGGATGGCCTCCTCCATGTATATACCTTCCTGTTGTTTTTTGAGGGCCTCACGCTCTTCAAAGATTTGCTTTTTCGACTTCTTTCTTTTCGCTGACTTGGCAGCTTTTTTCCGGGCCTGACGTGAAGCTTCCGTCTCGCCCTCTATCCTAGCCAGGTCGTCCACGTTTTCAATGACAATGTCTTTGGTGATAGAAGAAAGAGGAAACTCGCTTTCAACCTTTTCTGCTGCAACGCCAAAGAGTTCTTCATCGGTTTTCTTTTGTCGTTTGAGAGTTGCTTCAACCTTCAAATCGAGCTTGCGCTTTTTCGAGGTACCTAGAGGATCACTCACAACAAAGTTTGCTTCACTTGTAGAGTCTTCATCGCGAGTATCCACAGATCTTGCATCTTCTCTGCCCTGAATTTTGTTTGTAAAATTATTACTTTCGTCGTCCGAGGACTCATCATCAGTGCTCATGCGGCTACGAGGCCTGGAATCTGGCTCTTCAGTGTGTCTGCCACGGGAACGAGATTCTGTATCTTCTGAATCCTCGTCGTCGCTCTGGATGAAACGGTGATGCAGAAGTCGAACCTTAGGCGCATCTGTTCGTTTTCGACTCTGAAATCCGATGACTGGCTTGGCACCTGGAAGCTTTCGGATCCGAGGCAATGACAAGATGTTAATTCGAGAGGTTGCGATTCCACGACGGCCAAAACCTTCTGCCCGAGAATTTGAATTTCCATCAGACGAAACCATGTCCCTCTCCTGCTCCTCGTCCTCCTCAATGAACGGAACTTTCAAATCTTTGGGATCGGCCATATTCAACTTTCGACGCTTCGACAAATGGTTATTGGGATCCATGTAGGAATGTAGCACTGGTGCGGCGATCTTTGTTCGCACATTGTTGATGAGTTGAATTTTCAAGTCCCTCCGGATGACTTCGATAGCTTCTCTAGCAGGGTCAAAATTCCTAGCACGCTCCTTTCTCTCTTCCTCTAAATCAGCTTCCTCCTCCATCCTACGAGTCGCCACATCATCCCGTTCCTGTTGCTCAGTGTCTTGGCGCATTGGGCTACGGCTTCGTTTTCGCAATACTTCTACAGATCGACGAGTTGACGATGGCGTGCCATTTGTACCATAGAGATACATTTTCATGACCATGTCATATGTAAAGAGCTTGGAGTTGTTGAGTGCTCTGTGACATCGTTCGGCTGCCAATCGCCCCGACTCGTTCGTTGGAAAAATTATGTAGTAGCCCCATCTATCCATCCTCACATCCTCGAAGGGGTAGAGTCTTACGCGCTTCTTCAAATGTGGTATCGTGGTCGGCATTACTGGCACTGACTCATCTGCAATAAACAAATATGGCTGATGCTCAAGTTGGAGGGAGATCGGATTATCTTCAATTGCGCGCAAAGATTTCGGCTTTGTTGGAATAACCATGGGAGTGGCATTTGCACGCAATGCTGCCCTTTGTGCATACGCAGCAGGGCCTTTGGGCGCAGTCGGTGGCGGTCCAGATGACTTTGCTGTCTCGACTTTAGGCTTTGGCTTGGCTACCTGTGGAATGACGATCGGTTTTGATTCCTTCAGCACGTCCTCCAACATGCGTCTACTTTTGTTTCCATCTGGATCAAATTCAACGACGATATTGTTGGTACCAATTCGGGCATTATTCCCTTTCCGCACTGCCAATTTTGCAGCCTCCATTGCAGAAATGAAGCGCCCACCTAATACCCTTGAGTCTCTGTATCGAAATGTGCCAAATCCAAGACAGCTTCCAGTTTCAGGATGCAGTTTATTGCTGCTCTCTGCAATCTCGCCAAAGCTGGAAAATACAGCGGATACATTGGCAAAGTTGATCAAAGGATCGAACCCTTTTACCACAACCTGAGTAGGCGGCCCGGCTCCGAGGGAAGTTTTTGAGTCATACGCATAGGGTCGCAGCAAGTAAGGCGCATGGCGCAACCGTGATTTCGGCATATGGAAATCGGTATTGATATATCCCAAGCGGCCGCCTTTGGCGAGTCGTGGGTCTGGAGGGGGAGCGTCATCTTTCTGCGAAGCTATTAGCCAAACATTCATACGCAAAAGATGACGCTCCCCAAAAATTGTTCTATACGTACCAAGCCAATATGTTTGTATATGGGTTTCACCTTCCGTTTGCTCTCCGAGGTAATTTTTGAATCGAGAAACGGATCGTATGTGCAAATATCCCCTTTGATCCCTTTTTGGGGATCTCGAGCGTAGATTCGCGAAGGTGGTAGAGTTTGGTCTGCCAAGACAGGTTGTATTGCTGTCAGAGAGCCATCCTCCCCAACTAACTTGGTGGGAATGGAAGATGTACCAGCTTGGACTTCTGAGTTGATTCGCTTTGGGCTTGGGATGCGCAAGGGGGAGGATTCGATGTTCGTCAGAGGTGTCAGACTACTCGTGTTGAGCGCGCCGCTAGAGGTAGACATGTTGTGGTGTTGTGGAGGAGCACTGAAGATGGATGATACCGTGCTTGTATGCGAAGACGCAGATCCGACCCCGTTGAGTATGTCGCCCGGGATGGAATCGTTGTCTTCTGCTGCGGAAAGCGGAATATTTTCTACACCAGGGGCACTGGTTTCTTTGGTCAACTGGGCATGACCACCATCTCCAACGCGAGTGGTAAAGACCACATGGGTATCTGAAACTGGACGTATGCTTGGTGAATCCGAGCTATGCAGCTTTGACTTCTCTCTCTGCTTTGCCTTGTCCTTAGCAGATCGGGGGGCATTGGGAAAGAAGGCAGAGAAGCCCTGCGTCGCGCGAGACATCGTCTCGCGGTAGTAATCAATCTACCTCACCCGCCGTCTGCCAACCACCATCTCTAAGTCAAAAGCGAGGGGAGGGCTACCTGCATCGGGGGGTGAAAGAGCGAAGAGCAAGTACGCGAAGTGGTGAGGCGGCTCAAGTCTCCACGCGACTGAGAGAAGGTGGCAGAGCAGGGGGTGTGCTGGAGTTGTCGTTTGGAAGGGCGAAGGATAGGGGGCGGAGGAAGAAAAGATCGAGAAGATGTGCGACACCGATCTAGGGACGATTGCGGGTTCGATGACGACGTTCAATGTGCGGGATGGAGGCTGTTGGAGAGGGATATTGAAGTTGGTTTTTTCTGGCGATGGTTGCCATGAAGTTGCGCAACGAGAATTACGGCAATGAATGGCCTGCACCGAAGAAGTTTAGCGCGAGACCAACCACCATCTCACATTCTCACATACATTCTCACATTCTCACATTCTCATGCCATATTCTCAACTCACATATTCAACTCACAAGCTATCATGTTGATGTCCCACAGCCTGTCAACATACAGCGCAACAACTTATCCAGTCATTACCTGTTTCTCATTATGCACATGCATCTCTGATGACCTATTCAACCACTCCCGGCCAACCAATCTTTTATCGCCAGAACTGCGTTTCAGGAACGAGGAGAGGTCGCAATATTGAACCAAAGCCACTGCTTGAAAAATTAACCATCATAGCCTGTAAAACCCTCGGTGTGTTACGATTTGTGTATTTCATTTTGTATCTGAACAATACAAGAGATAGCTATGAATTTGTCACCCGAAAAATACTTCCGTAGGCGGGCATGCTTCTGATCACCAGCGTTCACGCCTTACTATCGATACAGGGACACTCCTCTAGTAATGGATACAGTGACTCCTAAGCACGCCCAACGCCAGCCTTTATTGGCCAAATCCAGTGCAGAAAGTACATATTACTCCAAAGTCAACACAAACTCCTCATCCTCTTCTTCCATGTTCCTGAAAGACTGTTGAAGACCTCCCCGAAGACATGGTTCCAAGTCCTCATCGTCTACTTCGAAAGCACTTAGCCAATCTAGCCTCTTTGATGATTCCGGCCCCTCTTGTTGTGCAAATCTGGCAGGGGTGATGGTGACTTCGGACGACTGGGACATATTGCTGACACTTCGTGTTAAACCACTTCTCTTCTGTGTCTGGACACTCCCCGAAGCCGATCTTCCTTTGCTGTATCCAATCGTGCTTCTCGAGGCAGCAATTGCTGCTGTGTGCCGCATAGTTGAGATATCAGAGGAGGATTCATGTTTGCATGTGCTAGAGGGAAGTTTCGTCTTACTTCGTGCAAGAAATGAGGGCATATTTGTCTTACTTTTGATTACCGATGCCACTGGAGCAGCTGGTTGAGATGCTGGTCGAGATGATAGTGCTGACACCGCATTGCGCAAGGCGATCGTAGCAGGAGCGTTTTGTGCTTGAGTCAGGGCTTTCTTAACGGGCAAGGGGTCACGATGTATCTCTGCTTTCTTGGGTCGACGAGCGAAGGTTTCAGGGACATCGCCAACCGCCCACTCCTCCTCCATTGCCTTCATGATTGCCTCATCAGCTCTTTTCGCAGCGCTCACGTATCTTTCTTCCACTCGGCGGTCTGACTCGGACAGACCATTCTCATCAACCTTTACATGATAAGCCTTGTGAATTCCGCGCATTAGATTTCCTTTCTTTAGTGGTTCATAATTCAGACACCCACTGGGAAAGTCTTCGGACTCGTAAGGAAGAGCCTTCGGTTGGGGAGGCGCATATTCAACATCTCGTTCTATTCTCAACGGGCTTTCATCTCCATGTACTTCAATTTTGACCGTCTCAGGATGCGTGACCTTCTTTGGGCGTCGTGTGCTAGCTTGGGGCTGTGTCTTCTCGATTTCCTTCGCAGGAGCCGGCCCAGCAGGTGTTTGGAAGCCTTTGGCTTTGGCATTTGTTGTTTTTGCACCCAACGGTGCTCGAGCACGTGGACCTAGATAACCTTTAGTAAAGAGAACCACGGGAACTGGGCAGTACTCCTACCAAGGGGAGTTACGAATGCACTCTTGTCGAATGTCGCCTTCTTTCCGCCAGTCACTAAATTCTCCAGCCCCTTGCCCTTCGCGGACTTTCCAAAGCCACCAACCGCATTCTCATCGTTGAGGGGAATCTTTAATGGGGTCTTTGGGTATTTTGCTCCTGGTGTCTTGGGCTGTACTCCTCTTGCGCCCTGATTCAATGGTTTGGATGCTGCGACT
>JBAMDN010000212.1:0-35387 GCA_037074945.1 Tetracladium marchalianum
TCTTGGGACCCATAGACAGCACCTAGGCTGATAGCTGCCCGGCGGGGTTGCGATAAGGGAACTGTACGATGGGCGAGATGGTGGGGATCCACTCGTTCGATCGGTAATTACTTTCGCGTTTTCGTGCTGGCGCTACTTCGTGTCTCACAGCCTCCAGCACTTCACGCTTCTCTCAACAACCTAAAAATAACGCTCTCATTTAGCTATCTTGATCACCTCAACTCTCAGTTACAGAAGCGCTCTTCTAACCAACATGCAATATGTCAATATATAGGCCCGTCTCTACTCAAGCGCACGTACGTTTTCTTTCTCCCATTCAACTAGCTTCCCGATGACAGCCCGGTTCAGTTTGGTGAACTTCAGATGAATATCTAGACTTGCTATTTATCTCAAAACAGGCACACAAATTGAGGGCAAGGAATCATTTGCAAATTTCAAGAAAGGGAGGGTCTTTTAGGCTGTTTATTCAGTCTGTCTTGTCAGTCTAATGCTGTATTTCTCTCGTCAAATCTTATGAATGAAGCATTCACTCTTGGTTGCTTTGTCGTGCTACACTTGTCTCTTCTTTCTTTCCATTCCTTTTATCTTTCTTTCTCTTCTGATTCGACAATGCATCTAGAATATAGCGGAAGCTACTACTGTGGAAGGAGTAGATAGGAGTGCAAATGCTAATGAAACCAGACAACCGCTTCACACAAAGGTGTCGATGCCTCATGAGTTTTCCTCGACGCAGCTTGCCATCCGAAACTCGAGAGTATCTAGCTTCGAGTCTTTACGGCAAAATTTTATTGAAAAGATTTGCAACTTCTTTCTCGTTGGGCACCTTTGGCGTTGATATCACTCCATAGCAACGCCTTCCCAAGGGCCTCCTTTCACCACCATCATGAGCGCGCCAAGACCAGGTCGACTACAACTACAACCACCATCACCCCAAGCTGTAATCGACCTCGTCTCAGACTCAGACTCGGACTCGGACAGACCGCTCGCTCTCCCTCGTATTTATGAAGAACTCAGCGATTCCGACGAGGACCATAGTTCAGAAGACGACTTATTTGTAGCGCAAGCACGACGACAACGTCGCCCAGCAGCGGCTCAACCCCATCGTCCTCCACCTCGTCAAATTTTGTTACTTGATACACCATCTCCAGAGCCTCAGCGAAGATTACCATCTCCACCAAGGCTGCAAGCAGCTGGACCTATCCGACCTGGACAGCCTCGTCCAGACATACCTTTACGACAGCCTGCTGCTCACGACAGTCCAGACCCACTTGTACCCCTACGCATGCACCAGAACCCCTTTGAATTTGACTCTGCTTCCGAGGCGCGTGAATCTGATTCCGAATTCGATTCCGATTCGGAATCTGATCAAGGTATCCCCGCGCCTCCTCCTCGACAAGCACCCCCCATTCCACCACAAGAACAACCTCGCCATCGTGAGCGCGTCCAACCTGCACTGCATGGCATAATGGGAGATTATATCTTGGACAATGCCTTGGATGATGTGATCATCGCAGAGATGAGGGCACATGCTGGTAGACATCCGATTGTAGTCAGACCTGTGCCGCTACCTCACAATCCCGATGATCGGGTCGAGCCAGCGCCAATGCCTCCGAGACTGGAACCTAACATGGAATCTATTGATAGCAAAGCAGAATGTTTCGAGAATATCAGTATGCTCTTCCCAGGTATTTGCGAGGAATACGTCTCCGAGATCTACAGCACAATATCAACGTCATCTGATCGGTTGATCGCATACATCTTGGACAGAGTCGAGAAGGGAACACCTTATCCCAACGCCAGGGAGAAGCAGAAGATCTTGAAACGTAAGAGAGAAGTTGACGAGGATGAGGAAGCAGCTCGCAAGTACAGCGCTCTTGATCGGGTTATCCCATCTGTGGGTGGAATCAATACTGGTTTACGAGGCTTCATGTAAGTTGGTTGCTCTTGCTGTTTCATATAATTGGCTAATATCTCCTAGCCGTTCGATTCTCAGCCAAGAATTTGTTGATATACCCATGCTGTTCATTGATGCTGCTTTGAGCCAGTCAGGATTTAGGTTATTTTCTGCATACCGCGTCCTGGAGGAAGCACAGAGAACCTTTGATCCTGTCAATCCTGCGTACAATAAAATGAAGAAGAACAGAGTCGCAAATGATTACAGGGAAGATAAACTGCTTGCTCTGCGGGCGTCGCTCGCCAACACTGCGGATCGTTTGGATATCGTAGACGAGCTGATCCTTTCCAGACGGATCAGAAGCAAGGCGGAACAAAAACGTCGAGATATTCGCCAAGCTGAGCTTGACGAGGAAGAAAACACTCGAAGAGCTGAGGCAGATGGTACTATGTCTGAGTGTGGGTGTTGCATGGGGGACTATCCATTGAATCGCATGGTCCATTGTGACAATGAGGAAATACACTGGTTCTGCAAAGCATGTGCTCTAAGAACTGCCGAAACGGAAATAGAGAACGCAAGATATGAGATCAAGTGTATGTCTATGAATGGCTGTGAAGGAGGATTTTCTATGGATCAAAGGTATGATTTCTGCTGTTTCCTCGTCGTTCTTTGCTAACCCAACAGATCACAATTCTTGGACGCAAACACTATTGTGGCATTGGAAAGAAACGAACAAGAATCAAATCTGCGGCTTGCTGGCATTGAAAATTTGGCAAGCTGTCCCTTCTGTCCTTACGCCGCTGAGTATCCTCCAATTGAGGTCAATCGAGAATTCCAATGCCAGAGACCTGATTGCGAAAAGGTTTCCTGTCGGCTTTGTAATCTCGAATCTCATATTCCCAAGAGCTGCGAAGAGTTTGCAAAAGAGAACGGGCTCTCTGTTCGTCGACAGATCGAGGAAGCTATGTCGGCCGCAATGATTCGGAAATGCAACAAATGTCAGACGCCTTTTATCAAAGAGGAAGGTTGCAACAAGATGACCTGCACAAGACCTGGCTGCCATAATATACAATGTTATGTCTGCTCTAAATCCTGTGGATATGATCATTTCAACGATGTGAGTCGAGGAGGAAAGGCTGGAAACTGTCCTCTATTTGAAAGCGCAGAAACCCGGCATGAGATAGACATCAAAAAAGCAGAAAAGGAAGCGATGGATTTAGTCCGCGCCGAGCATCCCGAATATACAGAGGAAGATCTCAGAGTCAAGGTGTCTGATAATGTTCAGCAAGATGATGCAAGACGAAAGGCAAATGATCCACAAGTTCGCATAGCAGCAGCAAGAGCTGGTCAGGTTGGGATGGCGGCAGCAGTGCGACATGGTTAGTACTTAACTCCTTGAGATATACTGTAAATAGTACTTCAAATGAGGATGGGCCCTAGACGTGTTTGGGCGAGTTTCTGCAACATTCAGTACAAAACCTCGACGCTCGAAGGGCATATGATTTGGTCAGGTTGTGAAACTAGTGTGAAAATGCTAACGGCCTGTTCAAGGAGCTCGACAAATGGCTAGGCGAGGAGGCCGCGGCGCTGCCCGGAATAATCACCCGGCTCTGCTGATGAGTGAGTCTCCCTTCCCTTCGATTTGCTATATAGCTGAAGCTAACAATATATTTGTCACAGATGATCCCATGCTCCTGCATGTAAACCATGAAAATCTGATGATGCCGTACGCCGGTCAGGGGGCTGATCCAGCTCCAGTCATACCGGCTGTGCCCAGAGCTGCTGCTGCTCCTAATCAAGTTAACAATATTTTCAACAATCTTCCACCGGCTGTTGTGGATGTGCTTGAGCGAGCTAGAGTCAATATACAGCTTCGACAAGACGTCCGAGCAAGATTCCAGGCAGGAGCACCACCCATACAACCAAATGCCCAACAACTGCCGCCGCCGCTACCACCACCACCGCCTGCGATTCCTTACAACAATATCTACTTCGGAGTCGCAGCGCCATACCCAATGCCGGTCGATTTCGCTGCTCAACCAAATGTGATAGGTGAACCCTTTTATAATGGTCAAGACAATGCAAATATCGTCAGGTTCGGCCTAGGCTTTCAACAAATAGAGGCTGGGCAAATGGGCTATCAGCAACAGTTTGACCTCTTAAGCGCAGAAAATGCCCGCCGTCTAGCTCTCGCTCGGAATGACGCTCCAGCGCCTAGAGTTGTCCCTAGAGTTGTCCCACTGCTCAACAACAATCCAACACCCAATCCTCCAGATGTAGTCGCCAACCAACCTAGAGCAAACGCCTACAGGCCTGATTCTGTTCCTGCCCAACCACGTCAAGAGGTAAATGAAGGCCCCGGCCCAGTAGAAGAACAAATTTCCAGACTTGTCAATCAGCTTGAACAACAACGCCAGGGGAGAAATCAACATGGTGCGTTGGATCCCGAATATGACGCTTATCTTGATCATCAACTTCCCCTTCTTAGGGGTATCAACGAGAGGTTTGCAGCTGTGCGGGATCAACGGACCTTGGATCATGCAGAGCGGAGAATCCATCATAGAGCAGAGATTGCTAGGGTCAGGAGAGAGATCAGAGAAGATGATGCCGCAATGGTTGCTGGTCTTGCTCGGGATAATCGAAATCCAGCAGTTGCAAATGCAAGTCCAGTGATTGATCTCGTGGGAGGGGAGCGTCGACAAGGCAGGAGACAGCAACAGGTGAAGCGACAAGGGGATGAGGATGCTGACATGGCTGGCGTTTAGAGAAGAAAAGACAGGAACACCCAGTTGGGAGCTATCTTTGGCCTTTATTACGAGACGTTTGAGTGTGGTTAGTGGTGCAGTACTGTAATGATGATAGGATGTTTGAGTTTCTACTTGGCATGCTGGGGGTGGCTTTTATAATGGTCACATTATTATGGATTGCTTTTTGGCAACTAGACAGCGCCGAAGGGAGAAAGAGAATTCCCTCTTATGATATTAATGATAATATAATTATTCAAAACATAATGTTTGCGCAATTCTGCTTGAACAAATGCTGGTCTGCTGTGGTGTTTACGCTACCTTATACTTGTGGTGTGTGTTTCAAAGACTCTCTCTCGTCTTTCAACTGCTTTGAGTCTAATTCGTCCTTGAAATTCCCCATCTTGCTTTGATCTTAGAGATCCTCGCTTGACATGGTCAAAATATCTCTGTTGTAAGACTGGTCTTCCCGATACGTTTCTATCACAAATTTAGTACAGAGACAAGAGACAACAACTAGTGATGGTGTTGTAGTCTCCCCCGACTTGATAGTCAACAAGAGAAGGCATCTCAACTCTGATTCGGATCGATCAGATCCGCCATGGTTGAAGTGCTTCAATTACCAGCTCTCTCAAGTCGATTGAGAGTCAAACTTGTCCTGGCCTTCCTCAATCCAAGTTTCCAGGATGAACTCCCCAGATTCGACTAAGCGGACTGGAGTAGTTTTCACTCCTCCCAGATCCGAACCGATCGTTTGGCTCATTCCTTTCTCGCCTGTCTGTAAAGATGGCGAGGAGGGTACCCAAGGTTGAGGATGCTGAATGATTCATTAATTTTAATCCTTTTATATATCTAGAGGGAAAAGATACAAATTGTAATGCACTTACCCTAAGAGGCGGCATGACCCCAGGATCATCCCTCAACTCCACCGCAATAGTATACGTACAACCCTCCGGCAACGGGTCTTTCTTCGCGCCCTCATAATCCAGCATCCTTATCGTTGCCCTCAACTGCTCTTCAATATCCACAATATTCGCCGTCACTTTCTTCCCACCAGAATTCTGCCCATTCTCATCCTGCCTATCCTTCCCCTTCCCACCATTACCTTCCCCTTCCCTCTCCTCAAACTCAGCCCATCTCGCTGCCCTCTCCACCACAGGAAACCTCTCGACATCAAACAGAAATCTCTCCATAACCTTCCCTTCCCTACTAAAAATCACAAAGACCACCCTCTTCACCGCATTGACCTCGAGTTGCTTATGTACTTGCGCAACGGCATTGTTGATCCATTGACACACCAGTGGATGACGGTTTTGATGTACGGGAAGGTTGTATTTTCGCGTGGTGATGAAGGTATGTGAGGGGTAGAGAGAGCGGACGTAGAGGATTGTGTGGATGGCTACGGTGAGGAAGTCGCTGAGGGTTAGGAGGAGGGAGTGTTGTGTTGTGAGGGAGGGGGGATGGGGAGGTGGGGCTGGCATATTGTTTTGATATGTGTTGGAGTGTCTTGGGCGATTATCGTGGTGAGATTAGGGTTGCTGCCGTTGGAAGACCTGGGTCTGTTGAGCATCTCATTAGAGTCGTTAAGATTGTGAAAAGGTTAGAAAGAAAAGTTGGGTGGAGTTGGAAAAGCGAAAGTAAACGAGCTGTCGCGCTCCCAAACTTTTTGGTGACCGCTGCTCGCGTCGCTGTGCATCTTGACCCCTCAACGACTGACTCTCCTGCTTTCGACTCCAGATGAAAAAAGAGAGACATTACACCCCCCTCCTTCAAACACGACACTTTCCTCCACCCACATACTTCCCACCTTTCTAAATCCCGTGGAGGAAGTCAAATACAATTTCACAACCAAATCATGGCCGCAACAATGGAAGAACACCTCGTCCAGCTCCTCTCCGACACCCATTCCCCCAACGAAGGACCCCGCAAAGCCGCCGAACAAAACCTCCAAACCGCGACGGAGAACCCAGCTTTCCCAGGTAGCTTAGCCGCCATCGCCAGTCACGCCAGCGTCGCGCCCGAGATCAGACAGAGCGCTCTGTTGGTGCTGCGGACGTTCGTCGAGAAGAATTGGAGCGGTGTTGCGGAGGATGGTGGGCTTGCGATTCAGATTGATGATAGTGTGAAGGAGGTGTTGAGAGGGGGGTTGTTGGAGTTGGCGACGAGTGCGGAGGCGGATAGGAAGATTAGGGGGGCTGCTAGGTTAGTATTGTTGTTGGTGGGGGAGACTCGGGTCTATGGTCTGAGGTGAAAGCATAACGAGAGTATATGGCTAATGAGAGGGGAATAGTTATGTCGTGAGCAAGATTGCGAATGTGGACTACCCAGAGCATTGGCCAAATCTGCTACCTACTCTGCTACATCTCATTCCTAACTCGAACGATGCACAATCTCACGGAGCGTTGAAGGTGTTGTCAGATTTGGTGGAGGATGCATTGAGTGAAGATCAATTCTTCAATGTAGCGAGGGACATTCTAAAAGTTGTTTACGATGTTGCGGTCAACGAGGCTCGCAAACCCCTATTACGTGCTCTCTCGGTTTCGATTTTCCGCTCAACTTTCGATATCATGGAGATGGTGAAAGACGAACATGGACCTGAGGTCAAGGCATTCGCAGATGAGGTTTTGGCAGCGTGGTCACCGTTCTTTATGGATGTGCTGAAGAAGAGTCTACCGCCGAGACCAAAGAGTGATGATGAGGGTTACCAAGGTGGTTCTGATGACCAGCCGGAGATGTGGAGAGGAATCATTGCGTTGAAGTTACAGGTGGTGAAGACATTGATGAAGATTCGCTCCGTTTTCCCTGCGCTCTTGCTACCACAGAGTCCAGCTTTGTTTTCGGCTACCTGGGAACAATTGAATATTCTGCAGCAGACGTATAAGGATATGTATGTTGATGATGACGCACAAGCTCGATTGGAGGATGCAGATGGATTACCGATTTCATTGGACTTCTTGGTGCTGGAAGAGTTGGACTTTTTACAGTCTTGCTTGAGAGCTCCGCCGGTGCAGAAGGAATTGGAGGCTCAGATTCAAGCTAACAATGGTGTCTCAAGCACTCCCTGGTTCATGGATGTCATGAAGTTGGCTGTTGATTTCGCACAAATTCCAAAGGAAGAGGAGGACTTGTGGGATATCGATGTCAGTCTGTTTTTGGCAGAGGAAACTTCGGTGACTGCCAATTATACACCTCGAATCGTTTGTGGAGATTTGGTTATCAAGCTAGGCGAGTGGTTACATCAAGGTGCTTTGGAAGGTCTGCTGAAGTACACACAACTCCTCTTTTCATCTGATACTGCAACTTGGAGGACGAGAGAGTCAGCTCTGTACCTCGTTACCCAGCTGATGAACGACTTCTTGGATGTGGACAAGGGAGTTTCGCCCGAAATTGCGAGTGCTTATGTTGGTTTGATCGACTACGCTATCAATCGACCAGAGGAACCACTTCTGCGTGCCAGAGGTTACTTGGTTGCTGGGATCTTGGTGCGAACTCTTCGTGATGTTGCGCCGTCCTTACTGGATCTCACCATCAAGGCAGTCAACTCAGATGAAGCAGAAGTCGTCAAGGTGTCTAGTATTAAAGCTCTGCAAGGTTTCGTCCTCGCACAGACGGTTCCAGCAAGTCATCAAGTCCACATCATCCAGGCCATCTCGGAATATCTTTACTCCAAGGATTTGACAGAGATTGAGGACTCAGATGATCTTCTCGTCACCTTAGTTGAATCGTTACGAGCTGCAATTGGTCTTGATTGTCGTATTACCATTCAAGGCGAGAGTGGTCCTTTGGACCTTCTCTTCTCTCTCGCTAAGCACGGCGCCTCGAATTTCCAGCTGACTATGTTGGTTACCGAGACCTTTGAGGAGGTTGTTGCTGTTCTAGGAGAGGATGCCGAATCTTACGCTGCGTTGTGCGCAAAGGTTTTGCCTTCCCTGACTGGTGCTTTTGATGTTGGGAAGTTGACTGGTGATGACCCACTGGTTGAGGTTTGTTTGTCCAAGATTTCAGACTTTACATACGCTAACATCTACTAGCTTGCTACAGAACTTATCACAGTACTAACAGAGAATGGATCGGAACCTCTGCCACCAGGATATGTTTCAGCTGCCCTTCCCAAGTTGAATCGCCTTCTGATGGCTACTGTTGAAGGTGGTGTCTTACGACCAGGTGCTGAAGCCATCAAATACATGCTTCAGCACGATCACCAACAAGTGTTCTCTTGGCACGATGAGTCGAACAGATCAGGACTTGAGGTATGTTTGATTATTATTGACAAGCTACTTAGTCCCGCCATCGAAGACAATGCTGCTTCGGAAGTCGGAGGCCTCGCGGCAGAGCTCGTTGAGAAGGCTGGTCAGGAACGTCTAGGTCCTTATCTAGAACAACTTCTACGAGCCGTCGCCGTGCGTCTCTCTTCTGCAGAGGCTGCCCCATTCATCCAATCCTTGATATTGGTGTTCGCTCGCCTTTCTCTCGTCGGAGCTCAAGATGTTGTGCAATTCTTGGCACAGATTGAGATTAACGGACAAAGTGGTCTTCAAGTGGTTTTGAGCAAATGGTTGGAGAATTCGATCAATTTTGCTGGCTATGATGAGATTAGACAAAAGTATGTTTGTGTATAAGTGTTGATGAGCTTGGCTAATATTTTAGCGTTATTGCCTTGTCTAAATTATACAGTTTGAATGATCCACGGGTCGTTCAGACTATGGTAAAGGGTGATCTTATTGTGCCAACTAGTGATCGTATCATGACACGATCACAGGCAAAACTCAGTATGTATCCTCTTTTTCTGTCCCTCTTCTCTTCAGATTACTAATAAACGTAGACCCTGACCAATACACCATCATCCCCGCCCCTCTCAAAATCGTCAAAGTCCTAATCGAAGAGCTTGTTTCCGCCTCTGGACAGCAAAGTGCAGCTCAAGCTGCCGCCGCCGCGGCCGCTGAATTTGGAGATGATGACGAAGACGAAGGCTCCTGGGAGGACGTACCGAGCATCCTTGATCTCGGACTAGGAAGCACCAAAGCCGAACTCATGGCCTATGGCGAGGGTAGTTTCGTCCGACAGAGAGATGACGAGACGCAAGCTTACCTGACTGAATTCTTCTTGAAGGCTGGACAAGAGAATATTGCGGGCTTTAATGAGCTGTATGGTGCGCTGAGTGATGAGGAGAAGGTTAAGTTGAGCACGATCGGACATGTTTGAACGACGAAATCAAATGGGATGAATGGGGGGATGAATGGGGGGAAGAAGAGAAGTGTTTATGGATTATGAAGTGAAATGATTGATGGACAGACCGAAAGACATTGTTTTCGCAAACAAGATCGTAACGTATATAGATAGATCAAGGTGTTGCTGTGGTTGGGTGGGTTGCTAACACGATCCCGTCACCCATGCCATTTGCCATTTTATCATTTTTGCTCTTTATATCATCTTTTTTAGGTATTGGAGGATAATAAAAGCAAAATTACAGATAGTTTGAGGATTTTGATGTCGAAGTTGGGAGAAATTAAAGAGAAATAGAAGAATAATCACACTCACTTACTCATATTGTGCTGTCCTGTTCAGTGTTCCAGACCATTAATGAATGTTAAAATTGATAAAACTACTCATACAACATTTACTCGATTACTGCGTCTTATCCTGCCTCTCAATACCCTCCTTCTCCATCCCTCCACATCCCGTTGCCTTTCCCGCTAATTCCTCTGCTTTACCCAACACGCCAATTGGTGCTGGGTTGTGATCTCTCTGTTGACCCGCTGCCTGTTTATTTCGGTGATATCGTCAGTACTTGTACTTTATAATTCCTCAGATTCACAAGGAAAAACGTGAGAATCCAAAAAAAAAAAATTGAATTGTTGGAGTGAAACTGAAATTTGCAATTGGGATTAGATAGTGACGGATAAGACATACCTTCATCCCCTCGATCCCTTCCTTAGCATCTTTCTTCCCACTCTCCTGCCATTCCTTGGATCCAGTCAAGTTTCCAACTGTTTCTTCAACGTAGCCTTTGGCGTATTGAGCATGCGATGAGAGGAGGGAGGGTTGGTTTGGGTCGTTCGTTGCGTTGGATGGGTTAGATGGGTTGTTGGTGGTGGGGTTGGTGGTAGATGAAGACATGTTGTTGGATTAGTTTTGGGGATATTGCGTGGTAATTGTGATATTTTGTTTGATTTAGCTTAGTTTAGTATGTTTTGATTTGAATGAAGACGTTTTGTGATTTTGGTAGTGATTTATTTGGAGAGAAAATGTGGATGAGAAAAGGAAGTGGTGTATTCAAGCTACTTTCAACAAAAGGGATATAGTAGGTGGTGATGTCATGTTCATGTGTGAGGAGGTGAGGCACGTGCGATGTAACATGTAAGATGATGCTCTTGAAGGCTTTGAAAGTGATGGTTGAATGGAAAATGTTTCATGTCGATCAATTAATAGCACCTTACGGTTTGCCTACGTAGCTGGTGTAGCCTACATTTTTAACGGTACTGTTAATTGTGTTCACAGTTCACCAGTTTCTTCGCCATTTCAAGATATTGCCGTACCCAGCCAAGAAGTGGATTGACTACAGACCCTTTGCTAGCTTTCATAAATCTCATAGGTCTCTTCATTGACTTGTTTTAAACTGATAAAACGTAATCGAGGATATTCTGGATTTCACATCTTTCCCCTTTTCTATCAGTTCTGATATCCACTCACTAGTGGTCACCATGCACGATTTATATCCTCAACTCAGGACGAGATCATGCACACGGTTCTATCACCATTAGAGATAATTATCCCTTTTTGAAATATCCTTATATTCAGTCCTTAACTTCAACCATGCTTGTGTTGTACCTATTTATTGCTACTGAAAGGCATGTGTTCTTGGCACTAGCAGCGATCGTGCGGATAAATGTCAACTCCTTTTGCCGCTTTTCCCCTTTTCCGGACGACACTAATTTCACAACTCACTTACAGTGCCATAGCGCCTCAGACTATCAGGAAGCGCTCACATGTAAGGGCTAGATTAACGCTAGAAAAAATGGAAGCCCCAATTGAAGGCACTCTTTCACCACCCAAGAACAGTCGCTCATCAGCCAAATCACAAACCCCAGCCATCCCATCAAACCGGTCGAAACGGAGAGCAACGCGAGCGTGTGACAGATGCAAACAGTGAGTATTACAGACCTCGGTTGATATATGATCTGGAGCATCGCTAATATCGAGTAGCAAGAAGATGCGATGTAGCGGGCAAAAGCCATGCGCTCACTGCACAGGTGCTGGAGTCGAAACCGAGTGTTCGTACACTGCCAAGTATACTCGCGGCAAAGCGCCTACAATTCAAACCGCATCTCCAAACGAGCCCTGGAAATCCGGTACTGGTTGGACTCCTGGAGCAAACTTGGCTAGCAAGAGGACCCAATCTCCTGATAACTCATCCGATTCAAGCTTGCCCGAGCAAGGGGGTTCTCTTCCTCACAAGCCTGACAGCATCGAATCTCATGACAAAGATACTCACACTTTTGCATCTGCGTATCGCCGTACTCAACATGATCTCGTTCGTCTTGCCGCGCCTACGCATAAAAATCCTGTCTATGCTCATGGCGATCCATTACTGCCAGAGGTCGATCTGTCGTTTTTCATGCTCCCCCCGCTAGAGGAAGCAAGAATTCTAGTTGCCAAATTCTTCGAAGTCATCATGTCCAATATGAGGATTTTTCATGAGCCAACAGTTGACAAGTGGCTTGTTTCTGTTTTACAAGGTTTTAAAACTGGTCAACATGTGGAAAATTCGAGAAGTGCTGTGATCTTGCTCATACTATCAAGTGCCTACAATTACCAAGATATATCGTCGCAAGAAGGAGACAAAAACATAAGGTAAGTTATTTGATTACTGCAATAATGATTTTAAAAAAATTCTGATGCGAATAGCTTTCGGTTATTTCAAGCTGCGGATGATCTCCTCGCTCGAGAGCGGGGTGAAGTCCGTTTAGAAGCTGTCCAGGCCCGAGTTTTACAATGTTATTATCTCCTCTCCAGATCAAGAGCAAACCATGCTTGGAGTTGTCTTTCGACGGCTGTGAGTCTCATATATACGATGCAACTGCACAGGAAATTGACTTTCGAACGACACGGGCGGAAAGATCTCATTTATGCCGAGTGTTGCAAAAAGTCATTCTGGGCTGCCTATGCAGTAGACAAATATGTTTCTCTATCTTTCGGACGTCCCGAATGGTTCAATGACGAGATGATTGATCAGGTTAGCTTTCATCTTGTAGTTATGCTGGTCTAGCTGACTTTCTTTAGGAAAATCCATTATTGGTTAATGATGAGAATCTTACGAAAACAAGCTATGTGGAGACCAAAGAGGCAGCCCAGTGTACCATAACATCTACGATTTATCAGAAACAGTATGTCTCAATTTCCCAGAAAATGTTGATTTCTGACACTCTCAGGCTCTCCGAGATTCTTGGAGCTACAAGTCGTGACCTCTATGGAATCAAACCTCACCCTCTAGAAAAGAGACTTGCACTGGCACGCAAGCACCACAATTCGGCAAAGATTCTCGCATACACCAACCGCGCGTTTTTAGGTCAAGACTTAAACAATCTACGTATTCTCACCCGTCAACAAATCCTCGGGATCAAAATATCTCACCTCCACCTTGTGGTCGTTATTTTCCGACCATTTCTCCTCCATAACCCTTTGCATGGCGAGGAAATTAATCCTGTGCTCCATGAAGAGCATGAAAATAATGTGGCTGAGTGTTTAAAGGCTGCAATGGACATGACTGAACTTTTGAATGCCATCTTTCAAGCCAGCCCATTCTTCAACGGCTCTTGGGTATGTCTAGACTCTCCAATTTTTAGCTTTACAGAGCTTCATAAGCTAACAGTAGAAGTTTACTCATTTCTGTGGTTTCACAGCAATCGTTGCTCTGTATGTCTACGTAATTAAACATCAATCCGACCCTCAAGAAAAATGGATGGCCTATTACAAGGCTGCTGAAAGAACCCATCAACAGATCAAGGCTGCTGCAGATAAGGAATCATTCTCGAAAAGATCAAGCCAGGTCTTAGACGACTTGCATGCAGAAGCAACAAGCCATATTCTTCGTAGGAGAAGGAAAGAGGAACAGAACGCAACAGGAGCTATGGCTGTGCCGATGGATCATGAACAAACACAACAAGATATGCGATCTCAGGAGCCGCAGTATTCGGAACAATTTAATGTCCAGGTGGCAAATTTGAATATGGGACAGCCTTTGCCGGAGTATACCTATGGTCATGAGTGGCAGAATATGAATTTTGTAGGTTTGGTCAATGTTGTGAGGGGACCTGTGCTAATATCTGTAGGATCAAACTGCGCCAGGTGGTGGGATCTTGGGCTCCATGGATTGGATTTCGATGCAGAATCCTTCTTCTATGGTTGACCAAATTGAGAGATGGGGCTTCTCAAGCTTGACTGGATGGTAATTGGAGATCGGTGAGTTCTGAAGGCATGAGTTGAATATCCCAGGTGGAATACCTGGGAATTGATCAAGCCACTGGTGACAAAACAATCGGGATAATGTGTTTCCGAAGGAATCACTATTACCGATGAATGATCTGGGCATGACTCCGTCTTATACAGCTACCAACATGGATATAGTCGCAAGACTTCCCTAATTCTGAGTGTCACCTGATACGAAGTCAACACTCTCGGATTTTGTTCCAGAACATTCTGGTCTGCCTACAATGAGTTTGGGCTTCTAATGCTTCAGGGCTAGATCTTTTTATAATCTCGATTGCCCAACGTCTGTTGCATTGCGGTAATTAACGCCAAGTCTCACAATCGCCACTGCTCGAAAATAAGTTTCCCTCTCTCCTCCCGAAAAATACGCTGTCACAATTTGGTTTTCTAATATCAAAATTTGACCGAGAGGGCTTTCTGGAATCGGACATGATTAGAGCTGTCTTTTCTCAAAAGCGTCTGCCGCTGGTGTCGCGTCTATGTTCATCTCAAGCTCGGTCAACGAGTTCAACAATATTGCGGCCTCCTCCGTCAAACGACGACAACAAAAGCCACAATCTACAAATTCTCATCTCATGTATAACAAAGATTTGTACGTTGATCTAACTCGTGATCAAGACACCGAATACAGATGAGTCTTGTGATTGGTTACACGTGGTAAATAGGCTACAGTGATTGGGCTGCGTCAGCATCAACAGCATATCAACCACCTCATCAACTCAAGAACACCGAACCAATATATCCTATCATTAAACCTCAAGGTGTATATCAAACTCGAAACCCACGAAACGCATTTCCAGATGGTCTCAACTCACACACAAAATGATCACGCAATATCCTATCATCAACTCTCTATCCACCTCACCTCCAAGTTTCTTTGCGCTTGGAGATTCCTACTCGGCAGGGATTGGAGCCTCATGCGGCTGGCTCTTGGATGAATTCGACAAAACAGGATCTTGTCTCCGCTGCAATGGTTCCTACCCCCACCAAGTCGCCAGTCTGACAGGCAATCCAGAACCTGAAGTCTACCACATCGCCTGCACGGGTGCCGTCATGAACGATATGAAGCATCCAGACCCCAACAACCGTACATCTCAAATTGATTTCATGAAATCCAAGCCCGACGCAGAATGGGCCACGTTAACCATCGGGGGGAACGACGTAGGTTTTGCCACCGTGCTGGCCGATTGCATCGCATATAATCGAGCGACATGCGATGCCAGTTTGAACGCAACGGATGAGGCGATCGCAAATCCAAAGTTTGTAGAGAAACTCGCTAAAACGTACCTATCTGTTCTAAAAGCCGGGGAATCATCCTCATTCAAACTGATTGTCCCTGGGTACGCACAATTCTTCAACGCCGATACCAAAGAATGCAATAACCATTATATGTGGTACGGCCGGTATCTAAGTCAAGAACTACGAGCGCGCGTCAACCAGATGGTGGCCAATCTCAATATCGTCATTCAAGTCGCCGTGGCGATGGTGCAGATGCACCTGGTGTTTTCAAATTCGCGAAAGGGCATTTGGTATGAGGATTGGGACGGCATTTTTGAGGGGCATAGGTTTTGCGAGGATACGCCAAGACTTTGGTCGGATTCGTGGTTCTTTACTATTCAAGGTGCTGATGTTTTGCCAAATGGGACGGTGGGGTTTGGGGGCAATGGGCCGCCGAGAGAAATGAAGAGTTTGAGCTGTGATGGTGATGGTGATGGTGATGAGAAGGTGGAGAGGAACTTGAATGAAGGGACGGCGTGTAATTTGTCTGATGGACAGGTCTCTGAGGAGAATCTCAGGATGGGGTATCCGTGGTGGGCGATGAAGATCATGCATCCGAAGAGCGCTGCTCATTTTGCGATGGGCAAGAGGATATACGAGAAATGGATGGAGGGAGAATACTCTTGAAGCAGTTTATGTTTTAGCTTTTGATATATACATATACTTCATAGCGTGATATTCAGACTTAAGCATTGATGATAACCACACATTTTGGAAACCCGTACAGGGTAAACAAGGTACACTTCCAGACGCTCTTGTGTTGTGAATTGTCTGGCATAACATGCATTCAGTTGGTGTCAGAATGTGCCATAAAATCACAATCTTTTATTTCCGTTTTTGACTGGAAGTCAAATATCAATTAGATTATCAGAGAATGGAAAGGATTAAAATTTTCATCCATTCCAGTAACAATTTGTGACAATCCTCAAGGCGGAAGGCTTGGCAGCTCAAAATTCCGCAATCACTCACTGTCTTGTTACATACAGTACATTGGTCACCTCAAAAAAGGAAACCCCACACCTTCCAACAAACTTACTCCTCTCAAGACAAACCCTCAAACATTACACCAGCCAAAAAATTTGGTCCAAATCTAAAAAATTAAATTCTTCAAGTTGAAGCAATCGAAGCTCCCTACCTGGCTCGAACAAGTGACCTGAAGATGACTGATGTCTGCAATTCCTTGAGAGGATTGAGGTCGCTGCAATCTTCCGCTCTACCACTGAGCTAAAGGAGCTATTTGTTGTTGGAGCTCGGACTGCTTACCTATACATATACTGTCGTGTGCAGAATGTGGATAATTTGTGTGCCTGAAAACCCAAATGAGTGGGCCTGTGCCAAGATTTTTAGTAGTTCATCTAGTTACAGCTGGGTGGTTTCTAGGCGACTCCGTAGTGTGCTGTTGGACATTCAAGCCTACACCCGTCCCAGGTTGGCGGTCGTAAGCGCTTGAGTAAGACAGTAAGACAGTCCTCATGGAGCGGAGAAACTACTACATACACCGCGTCTCTCTTGCCTCAAACCGAAATAGAAAATGACGACTCAAATATGATCAAGTCTTTGTATCTGTTTGTGGCGAAGAACTCACTAGAAAAACAGAGAGAGAAACCATTACAGTAGCACCTGGTACAACATATGTAGGTACATTGACCCCTTCCCTCTAACAATAGACTAACTCCACCATTCCCAAAAACTTAAATCGTAGTGAGTTAGTTTTTCTCAAAAATAAAATAACACAATTCCTCATCTCATCATCATTATCAGCCTTATTCGCTCTTCTTACTCGTGTCTCGCGCGTGCTTGCCGTCCTTTTGCCGTCTTTCCATGTACCTGTCCCATGTATTTGCCATGGTTTTATGCAATGCGAGTTCTCGGATGTCTGTTCCATCATTCCAAACAATCTTCAAAATTGCTGGGACGCAAAAGAGAGAAACAGTGGTTTTACATAATCCGATATTATGTCAAAGGAGTAGTTTTTGGACTTTCTTGAAGTTGTTCTCATAACGTTGTGGCTACCGTGGGTTTGGAGTTTGGGTACTGTACAGTTATGATTTGAGAGAACGAGAATGAAGGTTTGGAGTTAGAAGGAGGCAGAAGGATTGAAAGAAACTTTAGATTTGATCGCCTTTGACTTTTGTTTTGGGTGATCAGTGATGATGTTGGTACTGTCAGCTTGGTTGTGGAAGTCTTTGGTTGATGAGATAGTTTGGGGAGCAAGGGAGAGGCTGGGAGGTAAGGGCCCAAGAAGTAGGTTGATGGACCTATTGGATTAATTCATCCTTATTTTGAGTAAGGATAGAAGGAATAAGTATTTTTGAACATGCGAGGCATTTAGCGGAAATTTAAACACTCAATTGAATGGGCGCTTTCGATCAATTGAGTGAAATACGCGGTGACTGCTTGCGTCTTTGCTGTCCATAGCTCGATACCTTTAGCAAATGTCCTATGTTCTTTTGCAATCAAAAGAGTATAGAAAACGAATGGATCCTATTAAATCTTTTGGAATGAACGAAAGGGCACAGAACCACGCTCTTTTTGTTTTTTAAGACTGACATATATCTTTGTTTCAAATCCAATACCATTCCACCAAACCATGCTACCATTCAAAAACCACCCCCATCTTCTCACAAGAAGCAAAATCTTTCAACGAATCTCCAAACAATCCATCGCTCGCTCGCTCCTCATCGACGTCGTTAATGTAATCAAAAACAAAACACACAACATGCAAATCCATGCTTTCCTCACCGGCACCAATGACGGATCAACCTGGCTCCTTCATCAAGTTGCAACTCTTAAGGCCGACAGTTTAGCTTCCAAGCTCTTCAGCACATCGGGATCGGGCACTGGTTCGACCTTTCGTGGCGGTGCGCGATGACAAGCGTCACATCTCTCATGACCACAGCGCACACATTTCTGTTTCTCAACATTGGGGTCGGCGGCGAGCGCTTTGCCTTCCTCACTGTCGGGATGTGGAACAGCGGGGAAGACCTTGGTGCAATTGGAGCATGCGTACTTGATGGGTAGAGATGTGTTGGTGGAGAATGCATCACCAGGATAGCCATCTGGATACTTCTTCTTCTTTGCTCTATGAATTGTTAGTTGAGAGCGCAACAAGTGAATCAAGAAAACACCTACGGATCCCGAGGACATTCAGTGCATCGAACATGTCCACAGTTGGCACATGTTTTGGACTTGGTGACAAAGAGAGTCTTGCACTCATGGCAATTTCTCCTGATCCTTTGCTTTGGCAGCTTCCTGACCAATGGCTGGGCTCCAGGCTTCTTGCTTGGGATGGTCAAGACATAATCCTCCTTCATATGCCAGTACGAGTCCGGTTCGATGAAATCAACCGGCTTGTCATTCTCCTTGCCCTTTCCCTTATCCTTCGATGCGGATTTCGCTGGGAAGCGAGGACAGGCCTTGCATCTGGTGTGCTCACACTTGACACATACTTTACTTGCTCCAAAGGTGGTGTTGCACTTGTGGCATGTTCGGTGGATGCGCATGCGAATTGGTTTCTCGACCCGAAGAATCTCACGATCATCCTTGATCTCGAATGGTTCGATGTGAATTGCAAAGCGCTCGCCGAGTTTGCGTGCACGATCAGCTTGAACTTGAGAGCGTAGAACCTTCTTGGATCCATCCTCCTTCGATTCTTCTGGAGCAACAACAACATCCTTCTTCTTCTCTGTCGGTTTCGTTGTGGTGCTGGCGCTACTACAATCAGCATAATTAACAACAAGATTGTTAAAAGTTGTTACCTTGCTTCAGCGGGACTCTTTCCCGAGAAAGACAATCGCTTAGATCCATCGCTTCTCTTCAACACTGTCTTCATTCTCGACAGATATTTGTTCAATCCCTTCTTCTCCACGGGGGCGGAAGGCCCATCATTTGCTGGTGCGCTCATATTTGCGACGAAAGATCAGATGTCTTGAGGTTGAAAATAGTGTGTTGTTGGTGTTTATGGGTACTCGCTAGCGGTCAGTGCCCAAGCTTCGTCCGACCAAATGCTTTTTCGAAAAGGGTGCTTTCTTCGTCCCACCAACAGCCGTCAATGTGTTTCGGAGGCTTCTGCCTTGGGATATCGACTTGGATTCGGGTCCACTTTCCAATTCCTGTATATGATTCGGGATCTCCGGACGAGCGAGGAATGTTTATGTCGATCACAACGAAAGCTTCACTTGAAGAAGGGCGCGCAACGAACAACAAACAAGAAACAACAACACTGGTGATGGGTTGGGTGACTGCGTTCCGCTCAGGATGTTGTGGTGGGTAGAATTTTGATGTCAGGGCACGTGGAACTTAAAAGCTGGGAATTGTTGGTAGCCAGTGACGAGGGGAGAACAGAGGGCTGGAAAGTCGTGTCACCGTAAGGTGCAAAGCCTCGGATTAGAAGGGTGGCGAGCCGAAGTGGTGTGAAGGATCCTCCCAACTTTTCCACCTGTCCTGGTGCTGCAAACTGAGCGTCGCAACGGTGTTGATTCTGCTGAAGATATACCGGGGGAGAGCTCTGGTGGTGGAGAGCAGCAATTAAAGACGTGAAGAGGAAGAGGAAGAGGAGGAGGAGGAGGAGGAGACGAGAATAATGGGGGACCATGGACGGGGCACAGGACAGGGACGGGGTCGGGCAGGAGCTAGAGCAAGTGGAGCAGGAGCAAGACAGAAGAACCGCTCCAAAACCTTGGGCCGTCGGTGACCAAACAACCACGAACCCGTCACCACAACCCTCTCGCCCACACTCCTGCTGCTGCTGCTGCTGCTGCTGCACTACTGCTAGCTGGCGGTACTGTACATTGATGCGAGTAATTCACGATTATTGGGCCGTAGTGACAGAGGTTATTATCCAAGCCTAGAGAGAGATCAACCGTCCAGCTGATGATCAATGAAAGCGCGCGGTAAGTTTGGTACAGTACATCAGTCCGATTCAGAGACACGAAGTGCTGCCGAAGAAATGAATCAAGCGTGTTTACTAAAGATTACAGGCTCGTAGGGGGAAAGTGATCTTCTCCCTGGACCTTCACCCACGAAAACGGCACCGACTCCGAGGACAGGGAGAACAGGGGCCTGTCCGGAGATAGTGTCATGGCCAATGGCAACAAAGGATGTCTCTAGCGAGACGAACCTCGCCTCCCATTCTCGGGTCATGTCCAAAAAGCGTTTGTAACACCCTTGAACCCGGCAGAAAGCTCTGTCGTCTGGGCTCAGGAGTCAGGAGAGTCTGGACGGCGGCCCCATGCAATGAAGCGGTTGAGCTTGCGAATTAGAGAGCGGCGGGTGATTGGCAACCCCAAATCAGCATTAGCCGGCTACACTTGCGACATGGGAATTGTTCTTTGAAGGTATGTAAACCTCCGTCCTTGCATAGGTATCCGTATGATCCGGCTACCGGTTGCATTGCTGGATAAGCTGGAATTAGGAGCTAGAATTGGGAGCTAGAATTGGGAGCTGGAATGAGGGGTGCAAACCACCTGCGAACAATATCACCACATGGTGCACGAATTTCTGCTTCAACTCAGCCGTCCTTGTTACACCAACTACGTCCGTCTACACGAATCATTCAAACTTATTTATTCTCCTTGCGAGAACGACCGTGGGTAAAGGCATGGTTTGCTTGGACTTTGATTCCCGGCTGTGGATCTATCGCGAGATTGACCCCACTGAATCACACCCCACCGCACACGGGAGATGGATTGGTGGCATTTGTGGAACAGGACAGATAATGAGATCTTTGATTTCTTCCATATCCGTGAATTTTCGTGTTCAATTATTACTATTCGCCGTTCACGGTGAAAATCGAAGTACACTACAGAGTATACGAAGTACATGCTTGCCATAACTAGCACAATTAGGCAATAACCATACTCCCTATTCCCCATGGACAGCTACAAGCCTCTGCTCAATCAGGAAACTCAAGGACCAAACAGGCTACAACACAGCTGTTGTGCTTCGGAATCTCTGTCACACAAAAACACATGGCGAAACGATGAAAACACGTTGTGTCCGGAGCCACTTCCATCACCCCTTTGATGATTTTTCCTCCAACAAAAAGTTGCGAGTACTAACTAGAATTCTGCAAGAAGGTCTGGATCTTTCTTTACATTTACCAGCCGCTCGGGTAGGCACTAAAACACCGGCTTTCCGCTAGACTCTCATCAATAAACTTGATTATTCATGGGCTTCTAGTACCATAGTAGTGAGTCCCTTTCTGAACCAATGTTCGACATACCAATGCCAAAATGTCGTATGGGGAAAGTGCGAAATATGGTCGAGAGCGTTACATCTTGCACAACACCATCACCACTTAAAATCATTCGATCCCAAACCCATCTCCAGAACCCCAGCATTTATGGTGGCCCATCCACTTGTGGACACTTGGAAACTGACTGGAAAATGGAAAACCGGAACAGCCCGCCGCAATCGAGCAAAGTCCACAAAAAAGTGGCGCTGTCAAGATGAGGACTGCTGCATGCATCGGAAAGTCAGTTGAGACATCAGACCAAAAAGCAAGACAGAATCCAAAAGTTACCAAAAAAGATCTCGCTTAGAGGAAACTCTGGGAAAGTTCCAAAGGCTGAAAGACAAAACAACTATGAGTCGAGGAGTGAATTGAAAAACATTTTGATGGGCAGACTCTTGTGAAAGTAGGACAGCGGCAGGCACCGTTCGGACCTCTTTACGGCGGAAAGATAATGCGAAGATATTTCCAACTGTGCCGCTTCCTAGTAGGATTTTAAGCTTCATTGCATTCGAAACTCCTTCTTTAATTTTTGAAGCACTGACACTATTCGTCAAGAAAGTACCAAAGTAGGTATCCTTCCAGAACCTTTAGCGTCTCATTTCCTTTTTCACACCGTTCAAACTCTAGGCAGAGTTCTACCGAGTGATGCACTGCATACAAAAAGCAAAAGAGAAAGCCACGTCCGTGTTGAATCTTGGGAAGATCCAAGCCCATAAGAGAGACATCGTAAAGCATCCACTCATAAGAAACCTCGAAATCTCGAAAAAAAAGTGATGGGATTTGCCAAGATGCCCCCACAAGAAGAGGAATGTTCACAAAGCGACACTGAGGCCAACTTACCCCACTCGCTTACCTCAAAGAATTGCAATTCGAAATAGAGATATCGAGAATTAGTGCACAAATTCAAAAAAAGTCATCCGGCTAAATTTAGCATTGCTGTTTCTGCATCAACTAAGCTCAATCTAGTGCTGCAGTACCAGCTGGTGCTTGAGCATTGTTAATAGTAGTGGTGGTGCGCATCGGGCCGTCCTCTTTTCCTACTGTAATCTAATAGATAGCAAGATATCCTCCCGCACTAGGCGTACGCTATTTGATCTCACTACAAGTACTACACTATACCTTAACTCTGACCTTCTGTAGAGGTAGAGCCTCAAGCTCTAGACCTACCACTTTGGCCTTCCTTTCACTCCGAAGTTTCCAAACAAACACGGATCAGTACCTATGGAGTACCATGCGTCTCGAATCACCAAATTCTCAACAACTATAATCGATTCCTGCGGGCGACCTGCATGATGATGTTCAAGCACAAGCACACTACGGTGTACTACTTCTACTGGATCCGCCGTGCACACGTTCTGCAATAATCATACCTCCAATCAAGCACAACACATACTTGCATGATACAGCAATGGTAGGTATCCTCCAGGCCGTCATCCGTTTGGCCATTCCATCTGTCTAGCGATGTCATGTCCGAACTCCTGGGATGTTTCGCTCGGCTTTCCCCAACGTATGGAATTTGGGGCCAACAGCAGACGGCATTGAAAACAGCGGTCAGGATCAGGCCTCGACCTTCTTCGAACCCGACCCGAAGGACCCCCAAAAATGGGGTCCCAAGCCGAGAGGAAGTGAAGTGAAAATTGATGATTCCCAGCAAAATGGGTGCGCAAGCGAGTGGCAAGGTTGGACCTTGCGAGCTTGCCTGGCCTGGTCTGGCTGGCTCTTGCAATATCCGAATTTTTGTAACTTGGTCTTCTTGCTCAGTTTGCTGGAGCCTAGAGATGGTGGAGAGGGTTTGATTGGGATCCTGAACCTGGGATTTGGGATCTCTTGGAGTCTTGGGTGAAGAAACAAAACTGGGCTCGCAACTTATTTCCCGTTATGGAATTGGTGATGAAGACGGAGGAACGACAAGACATGTAACAGACCGAATATAGAGAGTTCAAAGATAAAGCCAAGTGGTTGTCATAAACTTATCATTTCATTGGTCTCCAGTAACTTGGGGCATACTAAATTGCTGGCATAGAAAAAAGAAATCGCGACCCTACACGGTTCAAACCAAGCGAAACAATCCAATTCAACAATCCGGTCGTCGTCCCTCAATCTAGATTCAAACATTAGCAAACATCTCACCAAAATTCAAGACAGATAAGACAACTTACCGCTAAGACAGTTCTGATATTCTCCAACCTCAACGGCGTCTTCTTCCTCAAACTCAGCAAGTAAGCCGTCTTGATCACATTCTTAATCTGTCTCCCATTCAACTTAACCTCTGCCAAAATATCCAAATCACGCTCGGAAATCTCGCTCTTCTCGCCCTTGAGCTTCAAGAAGTTACACCAGATCCTGCGGCGCGAGATTGTGTCGAGATCGGGATAGGCAAGGGATACATGGATTCGAGACTGGAATGCGGTGTCCATATGCCCAACCCGGTTGGTGGTTAGGAAGAGGATACCCTCGTAGTACTCGAGCGTGCGCAGGAAGATCGAAACGAGCTTGTTGCGTTCAAGTTCCTGAGTAGTGCGCTCCTCGAGGAACACATCGCATTCATCGAGCAGAAGAATGGCGTCCCACTTTGCAACCATTTCGAGGATATCTTGGAGATTGTTCTCGACTTCGTTCGGACGCGTTCCTAGATCACCGGCACTCATCATGTAGAGAGGAATGTGCATGCTCTCAGCCACGGATTCGGCAGTGAGGGTTTTTCCCACGCCTGGAGGTCCGGAGAGGAGCATGATTATACCCTTTCCTTTACCTTCGATCACGTCGTCGAAGGTATCTTTATGGGAGATTTGGCTTTCGACAAAAGACATGAGAAGTTCTTTGGTGTCTGTAGGAAGGACGAGTGTGTCAAATGCGCCATCGTTCCATTCAATGTCTTCGATGCTATCTACGAAAAATGATACTGCTGAAGTTAGTCGCTGATGTAATAACGGTAGGAAGAGAGAAATTTACGCCATTTCTTGAGTTTGAGGGAGTAACCTGTAACGGTGGCTTTGCATATCAGGTGCGCATCATCAGTAAGTTGAAGTCCAGGGGCGACTTGGATCACATCGTAGCCGCTCTGTGTTCCTGGTCGATCCGGCTTCTGTTCACTGATGATGGGGACATCCGATCTTATAAAATGCTCTTCTTTGAGATCGTTGAAAATCTCCATTCTGTCAGGGTTGAAGCGGTCAAATGCTTCGGCATCGATGATGATCCTTCCAGTCACCTTCTTAAAGTCAGCATGCGGTTTTGAGCTTCAGGCGAGATCTGAACTTACAGTAAGAGGAATTTGCTTTCCGCGGGAGTCCCACGAAAACGCAATACCATCGTATCTGTTAACGCGTTAGTTTGGAAGGCTTCTCGAGGGGGGCTCGTGACATACGACTTATAGTGGTATCCAGCCAATGACGCATACTTCTTGCCTCGTTCCACCAGCTCCTTTCTGATTCTTTCTTTATCAGGGTGGAAGGAGAGAGGGCATGAAGTCAGTTGACCAATTGGTCGTGTCCCTGAAAATGCGAAGATATCTACATTTTCTATGACTCTACCGCAGATATAACCAGAATTTCCTATTTGCGAGAGATGGGTCAGCATGAGCATTGTATGATTGGGGAGAGTCGAGGGAGCAAAAAGGCGAGTAATGTGAATGTGCAATCATGACCTACCGATAGACTCGAGAACCATTTGGAATGCATCACCGCTATCAGTTTTAGCATAAATTCCACTGACGAAAGTCAACGCAGCCGCAGAGCCGCTTCTCAAAGTGTAAACCGCTGCGCCCGGGTGAAATAGAGCCCAGAGATGCTCGAAAGTCATAACACCATGTACGAGATAATCTTCGACGGCTTTGATAGTGTCTTGAAGTTCCTCTCGTAACAGATCATGGAGAAGATCGAGATGTTCCTTGGCCACTGGATCACGTTCCTTCTTCACTGCCTCGGAGAACTCTGGCCAGCGATGGACGAAAGGAGCAAATGGTGTGTCAAAAACAAGTCGCTTAAGTTCACAGGTGACACCTGGATATCCATCAAACACCTTGCCAAGGATGACCTTCAACTCAGGACTGTTGACAAGAATCGAGTCGAGATCAAACTTTCGTCTTCCATCAAAACACTTCTTTTTGCGGACAACCAGTGCGTATTTGGCAGTCTCCTCATTCTCGGCAGCTTCCTCAACGTCATCGGGGATTCGGTCAATCCACTGAGCTCTGCCTTGGTAATCGACGGGGCCTTGATACAAGCTCTTGATCTCGGTAATAGAGCCAGCTGGAGCATCCTCAAGCTTCTTCTTCCGGACTTCTTCTGTGACTTCCCGAGAATCCTTTGAGGTAACTGAATCCTCACTATCGGATGGGGAGTTGATCTCATCGTCAACGATTTTCAGCCCAAGAGAGGTGGCGAGAACATCCATTGCTGCTTTCTCTGGAGCCATTGTCTCGTAACCTGGTCGTCGAGCAACTACTGCTGGCCCTGCAGAAGGCATAAGACCAGATCGAGGTGGGTAGAATGGAGGTGGAGGTGGAGGTGGAAGACTATATGGCATTCCGCGAGGCGGTTGTGGTATGTATCCTATAGGCGGCGGTCGCAAAGGCATTCGTCCTGGGGGCCCTCGGCCGTTGTTTGGGGGAATTATAATTGGCGGTCTTCGGGAGTGAGAAGGGGGCTGGAATGGACCCCCCGAAGTTGGCGAGCGTTGGTGATTCATTGAAAGAGTTTGTTTGACTGGAAGACTTTGCAGATAAAGTTCCTCGATATTTGAAGATAAAGGAGAATGTCAAATGGATCTGAAAGTAATGAGAGCATATAATTATGGTCGAGATAGCGGGGTAGATTTAGGCAGGAGGCTCCCACCGAGGGGTTTGCATGCACTTGGTGTAGGGTACGAACCAATAAGAATTGTTTGAGGAGCATAAGGCTGAGATACTGATACTCGGTCAGTCGAAGGATTGGGGGTTTTGGAAAGCATTGGAATGCCGCAGCTTACTTGACCTTCGCCGAGCCATGCATAAGCTTTTGAATGGCAGTTTTACCTTGTCTTTGACTCACATTTACATCGTCGATTAGATTTCACTTCGGGAAACGATCCCCTCGGCAATATTCATCTCGGTTTGCGCTTTTCATTCCAGCCTGACCTATTTTCTACTACCAATAAAAAGATATCTGATGATTGGTATATCCTCCAGATTTTGGACTTTTGGTGAGATATGTCATGTAGCCCTCCCTCTTGACGGGATCGTTCGACGTCCTCAACCCAACTAGTCGAGCTTCCTCCGGTATGATCTCCGACATCAAGCCAGACTCTTCAAAATTCAATTGGATTCTTGTAATCTTAGAAGTAGAAGAGCCATCTTCGACACCTTCTCTCCGTTTCCGAGTCTCTAATATCTCGATTGCTTGTCTCCGTACGCACGGATTTCGACACCTGTGTGTGGCTCCATAAGAATCAGAAATGATTGCCCAGTCAGCCGAGAAGTTCGCAGGTTGCGTCGTTCCTGATTCGTACTTGGCGAGTCTTTTCGTAATATCAAGTACCTCCTGGAATTGCGGGGTGATATCATCATAAGCAACATCCCCATGAAAATGGGTCACGCCTAGCGAAGTATCTAAACTCTTCAGTCTGATATCAAGCGCTAGTAGTGCGGGATAATCCTTTGAACCCTCTGAACAGGACTTTAGTAACGGCAGAAAAGACTTGTGCCATTTGGAGAAAGCGCTCGAGAAAGCGGCCCTGTCCTTGGTAAACTGCAGTGGTTGTGATTGTGCTGGCTGTGCTTGTGGCACCTCAAGATCATTCGATGACCATGCGAGTTGGTAAGCGATCCATTGAAGGAACTTTTTTAGAAAGAACTCAAAATACGCTTGAGCTTCTTTTAGTGATATGAATTCAACTGGCATATTGCCAATTGAATCTTGGGGAATCATAGGTTTTGGTCCTTGTAAGGCGTTGGCTGGTGCTAAATCCTTGAGCTGCAAGGTGGTTAGACAACAACGGTAGAGAGAATCTGATGAGTAAAGCGAGATAGGGTCACAAGTGCTTACAAATATACTGTCATTGTCCATTCTATCGAAGAATTGGAGAATTTCATGAATATCGTTGGTACTTCCTGTACATTGAAGTGTGATTAGCATGATTCGCTTAGAAGGTCCAAGAAGACACTCCATTAGAGGGTCGCAATAAGGAACAATGCCGAGATGCCTGTCCCTGAGAATATCGTCTGAGATAAAGTTTTGTGCTAAATACATACCTAATCTGGAAGCCATCCCTTTCGTTCCATCTGGAAAGTAGTTGTGGATTAATTTGAGTCCAACCCGAACTTGAAAAATGGCAGAGAACATATCTCCATGCAAAGCTTCAAAGCAAGCCGTCAAAGCGCACCCAATGACTGCACACCGAGCATCAGAATCGCCTCTTATCAAAGCCGCTCTCAACTGTTTGATCGCGCGACCATATTGGCCGAGCGCGAATTCATGGTGTTCAGATCCAGCATGTGGAAGTTTTCCATCAAAAGTGTTCGATTTCCGGATCTTATTCAGATCCATGCGATACGCATCATGAGCAGATTCCAGAGTCTGATCTAATGCTCCAATTGCGATTACACATGCCCTGATCTCGGGATTCTGATCACAACATTGGAGGATGACCTTGTTCCATAAATCGGATGGGAAAAAACCACTCAATGTATTGGTTGTCTGATGTTGAAAGACATTGAAATATCGAAGCTCTTGTTCAGACGTGAATAAAGAAAAGCCCGGATTCTGGACGAAGCGTGCAGTCTGTTCCGAATGAGCAGGTTCGAGGACATGATATTGAACGAAAGCTGTTCGCTTTGTGAGGTAAGAGCACACCCTTCTGGATCGCAAACAGTTTGAACAGGTGAGCTTCCCCTCATCACATTTCATTCGTCGAGTCCTAAATTCGTGTTGGTGATCGCTCTCGGAAAAACTTGGTAGAATGATCATACTTGCATGTTACGCAGCCACTTCTGACCTTGGGCTTCGATGCTCTCCTTCGTCGTGGCGCCGATGCTGCATGATCTTCTTGGTCGTGTGGTTTTGGTTGCATTGTTACAAGCTCGGAAAATAATTCAGTGAGATGGCGACTTTATGAATGGTTGTTTTCTTTTACTTTACGAGCAACTCCAGCTGAGGGGACCTTCTCGTGGATTTCAAGAATTGTCCGAAGACAATTGAAGCGATGTGGATCTTCCGCCCAAACTCGCAATCAGCAGTCGCTAGCTACAATATTCAATTAAAAGCCAGTTGATAAAAGACTACATGTTTAGAGATATATTTCTGATATGACAAAGTATGGGAAATGGAGTTGCGATGGTTGAAACAAGAGGGTAGCAGTTGAAAAGCTGCCTGGCTGCTTCATACCTGGTAAGCGGAAGCTCTAATTGGTCAATGATGCGAGATCACTGTCACGTGGGTGTGATTGGGCTCTGCTTATTTGTGTAGGCTGTTCTCTACTCTGCTTCCTTAAATAAATACAATTCTTCGCACACCTATGAGTATGCATGATAAACCTTGAGCCTTTACCGTTACTATCCAGGTAAATTTCAGAAGTTCAAATTGTCGACGGCTAATCACGTGCCATAAAATGCTATCTTGCGGTGACGAGTCGAGATTCAAGCTTGCAAAGATCGGATTTCAAAAGCGTACCGAGTAATGAGAGATGAAAGAAGTATTTGACAATTCAGGTCTAAATAAAAAATGACTTGATCACCCTGGGATATTGCTGCTGCTCGATATCAATACGGTAAATAGACGACTACACCCAACAACATGTATTACCAAGATCGAAACCATGCATCTCTTCTCCTGCGAACCTTCAATTTGATTTGACCGCATTTCAAACTCCTACAATCCATAGGTCATAGTGGCATTATTGAAGTTCTTAATCTACACCATCTCGACTGTTAGCTTCAACCATACAGCGACGAAACCAAGCCGGACAAACAAGACCCCGCTGCTAGGCACTTGTGGATTCCTTATCCCCGCACCTCTCGCACTTTCGAACGTCCGACTCTCGACCTGAACATCACGGAAAATGGATCATATGAATAGGGGGCTCTGAGAGATTTTAATCTCCCTTGGGTTGCGTTTCATTGGTCTAGTCAATTATGGTGGGTTCGTTAAGTCTGTCGAGCTTGCGACCCTTGCTAATGAGGACAATATTCTAGGAGGCCTTCAATTCCATCGCGTGTGAGCATTGTCGGGCAAAGAAATGTCGGGTGAGGAATGTATCAACAATGATTTCGACACAATTTGTTAATGAAGTGTGCACAGTGTGATCGTAAGTTGTGAGTCTGGCTCTCTCCCAGTCTGAATTTTGTCTGATAGATTATTCAAGAATCTGATTACCAAGTAGACCAGCTTGTTCTCCGTGTACCTCCAATGGAATCCAGTGTCAGTATCCACAGGGAATCAAAAGGTCAGTACTCTTTCCTAACCATCTGAACTTCATTTCTCCAAAATTTTGTTGACGTAAACGTACCGCAGGGGCATACCGACTGGATATATATCCAGCTTGGAACAACGGCTTCTTGAGACTGAAACAGCCCTCTTTGACGCCTTATCTGGCATCAACTTTCCATTTCAAGGAAGCGAACATCAACATGAAGAATCTCACTCCTATTTCTCGGAATTTAGCCTCGCGCAGAGTAAAGAAGCAAAAGTCGACGAGTGGAAACAATTTCCATTAACCTCTGGAGAGCAACGACGTATTTGGCTGCAGGAGAAACTTCGGATTTGCAAGATACGAGAGCCACGGCTTCCCGCTGATAACTCCTCACGATACCCAGATACAGAAAGCCAGTGGCAGCCAGCAACATATCTCCAGAATGAGCAACATCCTTCCCCAAATCCGGACGATTCGCCAAAAATCGTAGATGAACAGGGCGACAACCGACACCAGATCGGGAATCCGATTCATGAAGGGTTCTCCCTAGGCACAAATCACGAAGACCTACGAACAAGTGAATTGTGTCCAGATGAGCAGCTTGGTAATGGGTTCTCTCCACATCACGGCATACAGAACGAGAGCGAGGGAATGGACGGAGGACTAGACGCACCGAACTTGGATGACCGCAGTATGATAAGCAATTTTCATCAGTTGGGAAATGAGAATGCTTCCGAAGTGTATACAGTTCCGGAGCGAGAGTTAATGGGAATGGGAAGTTCATCGTCGCCGCTTCCACAAAGTCGCAATAGTCCGATGCCCAGTGCAATTCGTCAGCCAAGAGAAAGCAGACAAAAGTCTCTGGAGGAGTGGCATAGATATTTTTAGATATTTAATATTGAAAGTTTGAAGATGTGGCGTTAGTTGCATAGCAATCCAGAAAAGCTGTTCGTATACAATGTGGGAAGCCTCCGTCTGCACGAGGTCTTCAGGCTTCGCAGCATGGGAGTTGGGACTTTTGAAAGTATGAAGGGGATACCCTCTAGAAAAACTCCGAGAAGACAAACTTTCTGATCAACAATATTAGAAAAGATTGGATTCAAGACTCTTAGATCACTGCTGCATTTATCTTTTGTTACGATAGTAAGTGCAGTCTGGAAGTCCGGACCAACAACGTGCTGCTGAATCACTCTCCTTGTGACAACAACAGCCTGAATTGATGACCACGAACAGATGATTGAAGATGAAAGGCACTTGTTATTAACACTAGTTCGCTTCTTGCTTACTCGTCAGATTCATCCAAAAAGAGAACTAAAATAACGAATGTTATGCTCGAGTCATGATGCCGAGATAATGCGGGGATGTGGAGGATGGTGGGGATCCAGTCGCCAGTCTCCTTAGACCGGAGAGTACCGTACTTGACCTCAATTCAAAGCACCAACACACTGCACCATTCAAGACATCTTTGATACTTCTCTCCAACTCTGATGTAACTGAATACTCAATACCTGACTTGCCGGATGGGCTGCAAAATCAAGCCTTGACCAAGTCGTCAACGATACAGCATCACGACGTCACCATGCCTCTCAGTACTCGGCCAGCCAGCATTCGAGCTCAACGAGAAAGCTTTACTGAGGATGGAACTGACAAAACAAGCGAAGGAATCGAGCCTCCTGCAAAAAGAAGGCGGGTTTTCCTACAGACAATGGGCCAGCAGCTACGGGAGGTTGGCCAACGAGATGAGCCCGGAGACGCCACGAGCAATCAGTCTCCCAACAGCATTTCAACATCGCAAGGCCGCCAAGTTCAGATACAAACCCCAGAAAGTGATGCAGTCCCAGGCGAAAATGACCAGCTACCGACTGGAGCAACGTTGAGTGCTTCTAAGCCTCTGTGGCATTCCAGCGAAGTCCAAGCTCCGAGTACGAATGAGAATAATGATTTCACATTTGAAGATCTGATTGCTTGGACACGCAGCTACTTTGATCATTGGCACCCAGCTTATCCTTTCCTTCACGCCCCTTCAATCTTGGGACATTTCGAAGAGATCGTCGACCGGGGGATGTCGGATACGACAAGCCTATGTGACCACGAACTCACAATTCTTCGATCAATTATTTCAATTTCACTTGCAGACTCTAGACAAACCGGCTCTACTCTGAAACCTGTTCCGCCACAGCTTGTATTCAAGTCATTGAATCATGCCATACAGAGCGTTCAATGCTTACTCACGGATGAGAGTTCCATGATTGCACTGCAAGCCGTTGTCAGTGTTCAATTATTTCTCATTTCCATGCTTCGCTACAATGCAGCGTCCCGTCTTGAAGGACTCGCAGTACGAATGGCATTTCACTTGGGACTACACCGATGCCCGGCGCAATCTTCCACAATCCCTAAAAAGGAGGCGGAGCTAAGACAACGCCTGTTCTGGTCAATGTATTGTATTGATCGTTATGTGTGTATTCGACTTGGCATTCCGCTTGCCATTCGTGATGCAGAGGTTAATGTGTGCTTTCCTTCCGCCGAGATGCATGGCGAGGAAACAGAAAGGAATTCGGGTGAGATTTTCCCTCTTCAATATTACATAGTGTCTAACATACTCAGATGGCGACAGTCGATTAGATCTTCTTGGGTTTCTTGCTCGTCATGCCCGAATTAGAGGATCAATTTCAGAACTGCGCAACAAATCCGTATCCAACAGGCACACTGAAGTTGACGAAGCCGTCGTGATCGAGGCTGAGCTCACGAAATGGTGGAATGAAGTCGAGGAATATCTTGACGCAAATCTCAGCGGTACCATGCCGATCCACAAATATCACCAGGTGACACTGGCCATTCTCAGGCAGGAGTCAGTCATCGCTCTCAACAAACACACTGTCGCAACATCAATGAAGAGTTCAGCATATGATGCTGCCCTCCAAAACTGTATCGGGGCATCGAGGTCAATTATCAGTACCTTATATAATGCTTTGAGATCTAGTGATCATGTTCTTCAACAACCATCTGAAGTCACCTCTGATTCTGGTCTTTTGTGGCCATCGTATACATGGGCTATTTGGATGAGCGCCTTTCTCATGATTTATGCTGCCAATGAGGATCAAATACCCTATGATGTAGCAATTCGGTAAGTATCCACGCTGGTTGGTGACCATCTGCGCAATATCTAACCTATCAAAAGGCTTTCCGAACGAGCTCTTGCTGTGTTGAAACACCTCACCTTACGAGAAAGTCTCTGGCCAAATGCGTGTGCTGCAGCAATTCGAGATCTCAAAGGCCAATTGATTGAGCAAAGAAATAGATCAAAGCATACACAAGCGAACATGTCCAGATCAGTCATGCGGGGAGCAAATGTGTCTGCAGACGTCAATCCACTTTCAAGAGTTGGTAACTCCGAGCCTCCCCCCATCTCTAACATGCCGTCGAAGACGGGATATCAGCAATCTCAGAGACGTGAAAATCCATCCGCTCATGATATTTATCAGAGCATTCATTTTCAACAAAGCGAGGACGGCACACGGAACTCTGTCAGCACCCATGAAACCTTTGGACCGCCCTTTTCCTACCATAATGCCATCGGCAACTTTCCAAATACATCGTCTACGCCTCTCACAAATAGATTGAATTGGATGTTCTCAGAAAGCATGCCGGAATTCGGTGAGGGAAATGGATACGCTTTCAGGATGGGCGCTCAACTACAACCGGAGCTACAATTACCAAATCAGGATGGATCAGATTTTGTATACGGATTGGATGCCCCGTTCTGGATGCGCAATGATCAATGGATGGGTGGTAGTGGATGAATGACAGCAGTTGTCAGAAATCAAATTGTCACTGAGCTGGTCCACGACTGGGAACTGTGTTTGAAAAATCTCATTAGACAAGCAACAATCTGTACCACTAAATCCTGACGACATGACGTCGAATAACTATATCAACCAAACCATGTGAGAAGATCATATTTTTTGGCAAGAGTCTGGAGGCCTCTCAATAAGCATAAAAGACATTGTTACTTGGATCCATCTGCTTGAGCTTCCTGTTCGTTCGCTTAAGCCAGATCATCATAACCCAGGCGGTTGCGATGCACACAAACGAGAAACAGGCGTTGCTCGCCATCGCAGTGACATATTTGGGACGATCGCTGTTCGGATACAAATATGGAGTGTAGATGAAGGAGGCCATGGAAATTACATTGACCAGAGAAAGAGAAGCGGCTTTCTTCTCCGTAGTTTGGCCAAGCGTGGCAGACACCCAGCCGAGAATGATGGAATTGACGCTATATACCCCAGAAGCGAAGAGGAAGCAGGCGACATAGCGAGCAGCTATATTTAGGGTGATACAGCTGATGATGAATCCGATCATCGCTGCACCCATGCCACCGGTTATATGCCAGGTACGCTCATTGAATTTTCCAGAAGTCCAGCCGAATAGAACGCCGAATGCGCCTGCAAAAAGAGTTGGTGGAGATGTGAGAAGAAGCGTGATGGTGTTGTTATATCCAAGTGATTTGACAACCGAGGGGAAGAACTGGTTGAACGACGTGGCGCTGAGATGCATATTTTGCATGAGCATGAAAACATAGAGTCTTGGATCCCTAATCGCAGCAAAGAAGCCAGATCTGACACCTTTACTTTCTTGGTTTCCGACAGTGTCGAGAACGATTCGGTTGTGTGCGAGTTCACGCTCTTCGACGGTCAACCAGCGTGTGTTGTTTGGATAATCTGGGAGAAGCCAGAGTGTAAAAATAGCAACCCCAAACGTGACAGCTCCCTCAATTATGAACAGCCAGCGCCATCCTTCAAGGCCGTGTGTGCCTTCTAGTGTAGCGAAGGTTGCAGCAGCGATGAGACCCGAGAACGCGACAGCAACGATGTTTCCTGCGTACAGGATAGACACACGGGTTGCGATTTCCTTTCGGGTATAAAAAATTGAAAGAATGTAGAGTGCCCCAGGGTAGAATGGCGCTTCAACCTGTTTGATTATGTTAGGTCTGAATATAGGGGGGGGTATGAGACGAAGACTTACTGCACCAAGGAAGAAGCGAACGAGAACCAACCCCGCATAACTGTGCACTGCGGCTGTGACAGCAGCTACAACAGCCCAAACCATCATACAAACACTCATGTAGATTGAGGGTCGGACTTTGCGAGAGGATAGGAGCATGTTGGACGGAATTTGCATGGACAAATACCCTACATACAAGATGGACACGGCAGTGTTGAATTGAGTCCCTTTGAGCTTGAGATCAACTTCGATGCTATTGAGCTTGGCATTTGCAAGCGCATTTTGATCTAATTTGTTTCTAATCGATGTTAATACACCGTTTCCAATGATCAGTAGGCCTTGGGTTCTCACAAGAAATACATGC